>CAJVPU010000841.1:0-15195 GCA_910591775.1 Dentiscutata heterogama | reverse complement strand
GTAGTGCTTGGTGTCTATATTGTGTTGCCAGTGTATGATGAAGACTGTGTTGGTTTGTTTGAACTTCCTTTTTATTTAACTTATGATGATTTCACCATTTTGGTAGATGAGTATCTATGGTTTTAATCTTTTTAGAATTGTGTTGGTTTGGTAGGCAAAGAGGTTAATACCCGATGGTCAGTATTGTAGATATATTAGGTGGTGCTGTAGATTATTTAGTATCGTATTTTTCAGAAATAAGAACCAGCCTGGTTTCTTTCCCTTGAGAAGGTGATAGAGTCTGGGTAAGATGTGTTGTCACTTTAGTAGATATTCGTTATCTGCTAAGCTCAGCTATTCTAGATAGAGAATACGTTTTTTCTAGAGCTATTGTTTGAATATGTTGTACTTGGGGCTCTTTGTAAGTATAAGCTTGAGTGGTGTGTTGCTATCTTGAATTAGTTGAGGCCAGGCTCTGTTTGGGTTTATAGTCAGACTAATACCTGCTTGCTATAGTATCTGAATTATTTTCGATGTTGTAGTATATCTGTTGGGTTCATCTATAGTAGACTAGAGATGTTGTAGTATGCTGGTGGTTGACTATAAATTGTTTTGTAATTGCTGCAATCTGATATAAGTAGTAGTGCCAAGTGTGAAGCTATTGTTAATTCTGAGGAGTAGATTGTTAGTATAGTGCTGGAGCTATATATCTTAGATATTGTGAATATTATAGATTTGGTAGCAGAGTATTGTGCTATTAGGGGTAGATCAGGACAGATGAGATTTGTGTTTGGCAATTGTAAGATATTTACTAAGAATTTGAGTACAGATAGTGTGGGGATAACTATATTGTAGATTCTATACTCTATTGTGGGAACTACAACTGTATTAATGACATAGGCTATTTGTTTGTCTGTTATCTTTTTGGAATTGGCCATATAAGCTAGATTAAGGGCCTCCTTTTGAATGAGCTTAATTTGTTTAGTGTATTTGTTATTAAGTATAAACCAGCACTCCAGAAACTTAAAAGGCTAGTTAGGGGGAATTGTTGTTAAGTTTGTTTGCAGAAAAGAGATATCAGTATTAGGCTAAGTTGATATAAAGGTTAATTTGGAGGAGTTGACTTGAATATTCACTATATTATAGAATGATGAAGCTGTTTGCATAATTTTTTCTAAATCTTCTTTGGTGTTGGCAATCCAGATAGTGTCATCTATATATGCAAGGACGAATATAGAGCAGCATAGCCTCTTGCAGAGGGCAAGATTAGGCTTGTTTGCCATGATGTCTACATAGTATAGCCTGGTAGATATATAAAGATTTTTGTAATAAGTAGGTTATAGTAGATTCTCCAGAATAAGAGAGTAATTGTTTCTCTCTAATCTATACTATTTTGAATGTGGTAGGAGTTAGTAAGGCCAAGGTTGGTGATAACTCTATTGGACCAATCTGCAAGGAGATTGGTAAAAGTTGTAGTGAGAGGTTCTGGCATACTGATTCTGTATAAAGATTTTTAGAATAGGCTAAAGTTGACTGAGTCATAGGCTTTGCTTATGTCCTGTAAAAGTATCTATAGTTGATTGGTATTGCAGACTCATCTTCTATAATGTTGTTAAGGATGTGGATTGGGATGGAGGTGAAGTTGTCTGGGAGGGCAACATAATTAAAAGAGGATAGGATTGGATGTTTTGATAAGATGTTGTTTAGATAGTTAGTAAGAAGTTTAGTATAGAGCTTTTTAATATACTCTATAAGGCTTATAGGCCTGGTATTAGTTAGATTTCTATCGAAAATTGGTTTTTTGGAGATGAGGTAAATTCTGTTTTCTCTCTATTGTTTGAGAATTGTATAAGTAAGAAGACATCTGTTCAAAAGTGCAGTTGTGGCTTGTAAGAAGGAAGAGCCTGCATGTTTTAACATCTCATAGCTTATTCCTGAGGGGCCGCACGTTTTGTTGTTAGGTAGTTGACTGAGTGTAGTAAGTATCTCCTTCTGTATAAAGGTAGAGAGTGCTTCTTAATACCAGTCTGGCTAGATATGAGGTTTGGGGTTGTATTCCATTTGCCACTCTGTATTAAATAATATGCATTAATTAGACGAGTAGCAGTCCAGTTGTTGAAGTGCTGTTAGATGTGTGATTTGATAGTAGTGGGGTCTGTAATAACATCCTGGTTGAGTTTAATATTGTCAAATTTTATGGGATCTTTGTGCCAATTTAGGATACTGTTGAGCATTAAGATTGGGTTGGTTTGGAGTTTGGTGCATCTTTTGGAAATTGCTTCGGTAATTTGATGTCGTATTTGTTTGATGTTTTCCAGGTTGCATGAGTGGTATAGCTTTTTCTACTCAGTATTTGCTTTTGTTATCCAGTTAGTGTTGGTTGTATAAGAGAGTATTTCCAGATTGTGTAGTCTGTTAAGCTTTTCAATAGTCATGTGTAGGTGTAGTGGAATCTGTTGGTTAGACTTTGTTAGATGTTTTACTGTTCTAATTATGTTTTTAAGCTTTTTGAGGCTGTGGTAGAGCTGAGTTGTCTTGGATAAAAATGTATAGTTGAAGTTGTATACTGCGAACTTTTTGTTAGTAATGTGCTAAAGTGTAGCTGTAATAAGGCTGGTTTGAATTTTATACCATGTAGTTTCAAGAGACTCTGAAGTTGTAGTTGTGAGAGGTGTGTTGTATTGTTGTAAATTCGTACTAACTTGGTTCGTGAAATTCTCCCATGTATCAGGGTCATTGCCTTGTAATCAAAAACTTGTTTGCGAGTGCATGTTTTGTGTTTTCGTTGTCCTACTGTTGCATGAGAGAAGAGCCAATGGGAGATGAGGATTTTGTAGTCACTTTGGGTACTAGTGCTGGGGTTGTCTGTATTATAGTTAGTAAGATATTGAAGGATTAGTTGGTAAGCCCAAATGAAGTCGATTTCACTGCTAAGGTTGGCTCTATGCCATGTAGATGCAGATTTGTGAGAGTGTGAGGCTAGATTATACATGTTGTTGAATGTAAGGTGCTGGAGAAGTTTGAATTTAATTATTGAGAGTGAATATTTTCTGTAGATGCATTAAAGTCTCCTAGGGTTATTAGAGCAATGTTTAGTGCTTTGGCTTGTTGCAACCACTAGATAATAGTGTTTTGGGTTTGTAGTCACATTGCTAGGGAGATAGAGTGAGATAATCTGAAATTTGAAGTCATGCTTGAAGAAGAGGTCAATGGCAATAGCATATCCTAGTACAGTATGGATGCTATGAATATGTGGAGTGAGGGTGTTACAGACTATAATAGCTATTTCTGCTTTAGAACTGTTTGTATAGGACCAGAGGTGTGTATAGTGCTGGGTCTTGAGACACTTTTATATAATTGATAGTTTGGTTTCAGAAATGCAGACAATATCTAAATCCTGTTGCAAACAATAGTACTCCCAGATTTCTTTTTTGGTATTTGTATTAAGGCCTTGTACATTGTGGGTACAGATAGAGAGGGTTAGTGGGTGTATTAACTTGAGAAGTGTTACAGTTTTGTGTATTGTTTGTGTTGGGTTGAAAGGTTGTAGAGGTGTTTGTATTATAGGAATTACTTATTAGAATATTCATTAGTATCCATTTGTATTGGTTTGTCCAGTGAAAGGGTGTTGTTGTCAGTAGATGAGGCTTTTTCAGTAGAGGCATCTGCTACTGTGGTGTTAGGCTCTTCTGTGAGTACTGGGTCATGTGTGGGGTTCTCTAGTATTGGTATAATACTAGCATAGAATATGAATGACTGTGCTGGGGGTGTTTGGGTATGAAATCATGGGTGTACTATTAAAGATACTCTAACTTGGGGTGGGGAGTGGGGGAAGATCTAGTAAAGAGTTAGAAATTTTCTTAATCATATAGAATTGTCTTAGGATTTTTATTGTAAAAGTAATGTCTGGTTGGTTTTGTATTGGGAAAGGGATAATAATTTTTTGTTTGGAGAAGGTATTGATAATTTCCTCTATATTGTTAGAAATATTGGGGAGGGCTTGCTTTGTGGCTAGGTTGGTTTCCACTGCTGGGATGGGGAGGCTACTCTTGATTTGGATCCATTCAGGTAAGAGCTAGGCAAAGTAGTAGTATTTACGAAGGAGTTTGACTATAGTTGTAAGTTGCTGTGGGGTTGTAATAGAGATAGAAATGTTAAGGTATTTGGTGATTTCTTCTGTGATTGGCAAAGTGGGTTTATTGGTTGGGTTGGCTTGCATGATTTCTGCTAGAATTAGGAATAGAATTCAGTAGTAAGAAGAAACTTGTTTGATGAACTTTCTTGCCTTAGCATCCTTGGTAATAGGGTAGTTAAATAGGGAGATGGTTTTAATCTTGCTTGAATTCTTTAGAAGGGAGGTTTGGTGGCAAAAAAGTCATTAGGGAGCAGCTTAAAGGTGTAGTATTCTCTGAGCTGGAAAACAACTTCGGCAAGTGGATAGTAGAGGTGGCTTGGCTGAATAGAAAAAATTTGCATACTTTGTGGTTGAGCTCTTGGTAGGTAGTAGGTAGTGGTTTTTTGGAAGGTGGCAAGTCAAAATAGGCATCTGGGATTTTGGTGATAGTGTAAAAGTCTGCAAGTTTTCTTCTTTTGTATACAGCTAGGTGTTGGAGAGAGGATCGGTAAGAGATCAGGAATAGTTTGCGTAGGCTAGCTGTAAGGCCATTATAGTAGAGAGGAAGTGGAAGAAGTTTTGCAAAGTATGTCTCTGGGAGTTCTGAGAATTTAAAGATTCTTCTTAGAGTATTTACTATAGCTCTAGTGTGTGATCACTATATAATAGGGAGTTTGAATAGCAGACTCTCCAGAATTTTACTGGAGATTTGTGCAGGTGTGTTAAATAATGGTATAAGCTTATTTTCAAGAGCATTAGTGATTTGGGCTCTAATCTTTTTGGGGTTTCTTCACTAGTATTTTTGATTTGCAAGAATCTTCTTGCATATTGAATAGCTTTGTAGATTTGTCTATGTATTGTTTTGGAGAAGTTGATATTAGAAAGATATTGTGAGATGAGCATCTTCTTGAGTATAGAGTAGATAGTGTTATGGATTGTAGTGTTGGTAAATGTAATCTCATTGTCTTTTTTATATACTGTAAGAGCAGTATTAAAGAGGTTTGTATATTCTTTTTGGTATGCCGAGATGGTCCTGGGGTTACATGTAAAGGTGGTGAAGAATCTAGTGTCCTGGTGAGTGAACTTGAGGGCAATTGCCTCTGGTAGCTTATATTTCATATTGTAAGTAGTTAACTTGTAGCTGATAAGATCATAGATGCTTTCTGGAGTTTCGAGAGCTTTTGCAATTGTATCATATGACCAAAGATTTGTGTCAAAAGGGGCGTTAATAGGTGTAGTAATCTTAAGGTATACTTCTGAAGCCTATTCTATGTTATATTCCAGAGTATCAGTAGTGAGAAGTTTGAGGTTGGTTTTAGTGATTTGGCTATAGGTAGGTTTTGTGATTATCACTCTATCTACTTGTATTCTAACTGGTATAGATGCACTACCTACTATGGCCTTAGTGGCTTTGTTGGCAGTTGTATTAAAAGGTGAAATATTGGCCAAATTTCTGGGCCTTTTGCGAGTTGAGCTAAAGTAGGATATAGTATCTGTAGGGGTAGGTTGGAGGTAGGTGTAGTGAGCACCGGTTGTGTGATTTGCTAAGTAGGTATGCTAGGTCTGGGTGTGGTGATCTTGGTAATATTAGTGTTGGAGCTGTTTGAAGGATTGTGTTAGGAGGTTTGTTTATAGGTAGTACTACATTAGTATTACTAGTATCTGTGTTAGTATTTGTATGTTCTGTGATGGGATCTTGTGAGAAGTTGAGCTTTGTGAAAATTGCTGTATAAGTTTGCTTATTATTGCTCTTGTTTGACTCATTATCTGAGTCCAAGTCTGTAATACAGTTGTATGAGATCATGGGTAAGTCTGCGTTACTCTTAGCTTTTGTGTAGAGTTTTATATTGCTTTCATAGGAATTGATTATTGTTGTAAGATTACTACTATGTGTAGATTTGGGACATTTGGCACTAATATTTACAGTATTGTTTTTTTTGTGTTGTAAGGTCAAGTAGGACTGATTGGGTAGAATCCTTGTAGTTACAGATCCATTGAGATAGGTAGTTGGTCAGGTTTGGGATTTTTTCCGATTTGGTAATATCGACAAAGAAGATGAACATATCAGCATGCTCTGGAATAGAGAAGCTAACAGTGAATGTAAGTTTTGACTAGTCTTTGATAGTGATATTTAAAAAATTTTTTGTGTGTTCTGTGTCTAGGCTGGGGGTGAGCTAGCAATATCAATGTTTTTAGATTGCATGGGTTTTGCAGGTCAAAAAAAATAATTACTAATGAAAGAGAAGCTTTCAGAAGCTATATTTTTGGTAGAGTCTAAAGGTTTATCAAGGTATGAAACTTATGACTTCTTACTGTTTTTTTTTAGTGTGCTGTCTGCAGCTTGTTTTTGGTTATTTGGAAACTAAGGGTCCATAGGACCACTTTCACGGGAGGATCAAAACTGTTTTTTTGCTATTTAGCATGTTTATTGCTAGTAGCTTATCCAGAAGAGATCTTTTGGCAAAAATTGCACCTTCTTTAGGTTGTTCTTGTAACTTTACTTAGAAGTCAAATATTAAGTTACTTAATAAATGTTAGAGAAAATGTCGCAGGAAGGTTTTTTCTTCTTGTTTCTAATTTGGTAAAGTGATCTATGGAAAGAGTTTTTAATATAATTAATGATTATTAAGTAGACACAAGTACTTATAGAAAATAAAGACTCAATAGTAGTAAACTCAAAATATATGAATTACTTCCAAATGCCAAAACAAATGAATACTTGATAATATTTTAATATGTTGATACTGGAAATCTTCATAAACTCTTAAGAAATTTTTTTTTCTAATTCAAACTTGAGGTGATACTTGGCAAGATGAAGGCATCTACAATCTTATATCTGATTTCTAGAAATAACTAAAAGGATAAATAAATGTAATTGGAAGTGATATTTATAGAGTCTTGCCTTATGTCACCTAGAAGTTCTATTGGAACAAAAGATTTTATCAGCTATCAATAATTATGGCTTAGGAGTCTTGATATCAAAATTGTCAAAAAAGACAAAAACTGTTTAATAATTATCAAATTGTTGATAAACTAACAGTAAAGAGTTAATTTGGGTTACTGCCTAATTTTGCATCTGGAATTCTAAATAGCTACATTGAATTAGATAAATAATGTATAGGTCTGGATCTACAAAAATGACCTATGGTTAAAGAAGTTGGGGTAAAAAAAAAAAAAAAAAAAAAAAAAAAAAAATATTATGATGAGAATAAAATAGGTATCTAGTACAATGAAATAGTACAACAAAAGTTAAATTAGGAGTTGTTTTATTATCATTTTTGACTTACATGATGTGAAAAAGTTGAGTAAAAAGGATTCAACAAAATTGAGCAAAGTCACATGAATCAAACTAATACCATTGCACTTGAATTGATTATAACTTAGTCGAATTATAAAGATAAGTTAATATTTATTAGGATTAATTAAATTAAACAAAAATATATATAAGTAAAATGATTTACAACTAATAGAAATAAATATATATATTACTAAAGTATATAATTGTTAAGATTTTTTTTATAGTTATGATAAATAGTTTAAGAATATTTAAATTATATTTGATTTAATTGTAAGATATAATTCTGAAAGAATTATATAAAGTGAGAAAGTAATATATTAAGATTATTTTTGAATATAATTTTTGCAACATTATTAAGTACTAACAAGATTTTAAGACTATAAATTGATAGTAGAAGTTTAGGTTTTAAATATGATTAATGAATGAGATCTAGAAGAAGTACTTTAAAAGTAAAATTAGTAGCAGATAAAGTTATATACTAGCAAGACAAAGAAAAATATAAAAGAAATTTATTAAAATTTTTTTTCACCAAACTAATCTAACAACATTCCCAAACTACTACCAATATTTTCATTATCATCTTCAGATTCTTCTCTACTACTTTCTGATTCCCTCTCCAACAAAGCTTTATAAATCTTTCGAGACTCTTCTTCTTCTTCTTTCCAAACTTTCATAGATTTTTCAAGATCTTCTTTATTTTCAGTTTCCTTTTCTTATTCCTTTTCTTCCTCAAATTCCTCTAAGTCATATTTGATTCGTATTCTCTGTTGATCTTTATTCGTCTCTGCTCTAATGTCTATTATACTCAACAACTTATACATATCGCTCTTTAATATATTATACCCTAACTCAATTGATTCCTTTGCTGCACTCAACTCCCTATATCTTCTATCTGCTGCTTTCAATGTCCCTTCTGTCAAAATTTCATTTAAACTTCTATCTGCTTTTTCTTTCTTCAACTTCTCTTGTAAAATTTCATTTTCCCCTTCTAATTTTCTAATATACTTTTCTACCCTATATTACAAATTTAATTTTAATTTAACAATCTAATATATCTATAGATTAAAAATTTACTATTACTAGTTCTCTAATCCATCATTAACCTCCTCAACAACTTCTCTTTGTTTTCTCTTGTCTACCTTCTTACTATTATAAAAAATTTTATTAGTTAAATTCTTAATTCAATTTAAAATATAGTTCTTACTTTTGTTGCTTAGGATATCTGTTTGAATTTCCTTTCTGTATACAAGGCATATTGCTACTAATTTTTCTGAAAAGGATTTTTTTTAGTTTAAAAATTGTTAATAGATCAAAAATTTCTTTATGATGATAATTGAACAATTAATTTAAAGTTTAAGTCACAAGAAAAGAAAATTTATGATTGGATAATCAAGATATACAAATAATCTTTTTAAGGAGTCAATTTTCAAAATTTGGTAATCATTTTGATGTGAACTACTGGTTAGAATATCACTCTGACAGCAGAGTAACCCAGGTTCAAGACCAGTTGAGGGTAGCTATCCTTCCTAGAGTACTAATCTCATATAGGATACGTGATGGCCCTTCAAGGGAATGATATATCAGAATGAGAATTTTTTTGTTTATTATATTATTATTATTACTTATTTAATTATATAGTATATTTTAGGTGTTAAAATTAGATATTTATGCCTGGTAGGCATAAAATAGGTCTGGGCGAATGTTACAGGCTAAAAGTAGATCTACAAATCGGGCGCAGTAAACACCTGACTAAAGAGGATTTACCATAAGAATTCCAGATCGACTAGTACTTGAGGCTTACCTGCCGAATAATAGGAATAATAACCAACGTGAAATCCGAAGAAGAATTCCGCAAAGAACAAATGAAGATCAAGCAAGAAGATCGTGAAGATAAATAAAGAGAAGACTTCGGTAGAAGAAATAATAATGATAATTATTATAAGCCCCTTGATGTATAATAGCTTCGCCCTGATTTTTTTAATGATGTATTAGATAAATCTTCCCTAAGGTGGCATACACAATTTACGTTAAGCCAGTATTGTCATAGGGATCTTAAAGATAATACAAACATAATACTATATGGCATTCCCTATTTTTATATAATACAATATACAATACAATAATAGTTTAATGTAAATTGTGTATGCCACCTAAGCCCCTTGAGTTCATTAGCATAGAATAAGCTATAAAAGCACTGAGAGGTCGCGTTAGTAAAAGGATATCCTACGGGATTCCAATAATTCAATCATAATACCTTTAATACAATACCCGGATAAAATCTTTTAATAAAACAAATCATTGTCAAATCACCAACGTCACGCCTCTGGCGAGTTGCCTTATCACATAAATTATAGCGAATTGTATATAAATTAATAAAACCCTACAATTCACCCCGTAACAGTAGGTACAGATGTATCAAAAATGAAAGTTTTGCAGAGGGGAAAGTCCCGGGCATCTACCGATTTTGCACCTACCTAGTTAGCGTTAGGGTTAGAGTTTTATGTTGGTTGATTTATATTTGGTAGGTGCAAAAATTACGTGTTGGTAGGTGTCCGGAGACTCTCCCCATACTAGAGGCTTGTGCAAAATTTGCAGAGAATCTATGGACAATTCTTAGGGACATTGCAAATCACGTGATAAATAGTTATAAAAAATAAGATGATTTTTTATAAAAATTTTAACTTATTAGAAATAAATTTACTAAAAAATAATTATTATATATATATATTTTTCATTGACATGTTTATGGATGGATTTCAAAATTATTAACGCGAAATTAATTATATTAATTCATTAGACATTAGTTGTATTTCAAATTACGCCAAATTAATCATTAGAAGTATGAATAATTATAATTAGCACAAAAATTGTATCAATTCATTAGAGATTAATTGCATTTTAAAGTTAAAGTATTTATATTTCAAAATTAATTGCATTTTTGAAGTTTAAGTATTTAATTTTTGAATGAATTGCATTTTTGAAGTTAAAGTATTTAATTTATATTTACGAAATTAATTGCGTTTTTGAAGTTAATGTGTTAGGGTGGAATTAGTGATGTGCCATTTATATGATACTCTGATTTTTTTAGCGTACAGTACGTACAGTTCGTACAGTACGTACAGTACGTATAGTAAATTTTTTTTATGCCGTAATTTCGGAATATTCCGTAATAGTCTCGGAATATTTAGGAACTTATAAGTTTTATGGCCTAAACTTCAGAGCTTATAAAATGACTGTCAAAATTTTAGCGTACAGTACGTACAGTACGTACAGTACAGTACGTATAGTACAGTACATGGCAAAACATTAGGTGGAATCATGATAAAATTGAAATCCGTCGTGAAGACTCATTAAAATAATACACTTTTTATGAGCAGATCACTCAGAGATCACGGGACCTACACTTTTTCGGTCGACTAACTCGCTCCAAAAAAATAAACAGAATGTTATCACGTGTCCCACAAATTTTTAAAACAGCTGTAATGACATTTATTTCATGTCGGGAAACAAATGAAATTTATCCGGCATCCTATTAGGATTTTGCCAAGACTACATAGCTGCCAAATAATAAATTTATTCGGCATACTCTCATTGTACAGTTGAATTCCAAAGGAATTTTAAATCCTTGATCAAATAACAAATTTTTACGCAGCGCCTATCTGATAAAATAATCTCTCTGGTAGCTTAATTTCATTGTTTTCGCAGCTCCAGGGAATAGTAGTACTTACCTAATTCCATTAAATATCTTAAACAATAAAACTATAATGATATTATAAAAATAAAGCGAGAGAAAGAGAGAAGGCGTTATTATAATAAAGGAATATAGTTTCATTTATTTACTTGGAAATTTCCATGGCAATGGCTTTCTCAATAGTCTTTCTGTATGGTCTTTCCGTTTTCCATGTGCGCAGTTACACTGTACGCGTAATTAAACAAAGCCCGTAGTAGAGTCGTAAATCGTTGACCAAATTAAATGGTATTTTTTGTGTTCGTCATTCAATTCGTGTTACCGATTAAATGTGACAATTTTTTGTGTCATAAAACGCGTATATTTATGGATTTGCGGTTACCTAAGAAAAATCCGTTTAATAAATATATAATAAAAATATCAATATAAATACATACCTGCTGTATTTTTTCTCGAATTCTACATACGTATTTTGTTCTCTTTGAATGCAACCTTCTTTAAATGCACACTTTGCTTTTTTCTTACCGTAGTCAAAGTCTGTGCATTTAAAGAAGTTTTGTTATTTCTTGGAGCAGTATGAATAGCAAATTAATTAAATGTCTTTTTCTTTCTTTTTTTTTATTTATATATTACGAACATATACATACATACATATGTATATCGATTATATTCACGTATATCTATTGTCATAATTTAAAAAGACTAAATATTCTGAACGAAATTTTATTTAAAAAAAGTAATGAATTTAATAATACTTTATTAGAAAAAAACGATATGGTGGATAATTCTTTATCAGAGGACAATCCAAGAAAATTTGATAGCGATGTCCTAGATCATTCTTTACTAGAAATAAGTGATGTATTAGATAATTTGTTATTATCAGTACTGTCAGAAGGCAATTCATCTGATAAAAAACAAATTAATGATAATTTAGAAGAAAAGAGCCATAATTCAGTTCATATAAAATCAACAATGCACTTATCTGTTCATGATAACAACTATTGTGAAACTGCGCCTGTATGCGATGTTGACTATCGTGATTTAAAAATATTAAGGTTTGTGGCAAACGGAGGCTTTAGCGACGTTTTCAAGGCACAATGGAAAGAGAAATTTGTAGCAGTGAAATACGTTAGTCGTGAAAATCCTATACAATCAAGAGACTTTGACCGCGAGGTGTGTTAAAATTAAATTATTTATTCGGATAAAAATACTGCCGATTTCACGATTTGCAGAGGTCACACCTCTTTGCAAACCGCAAAAAAAAGATTGTCTAGACTCATACACCATAAATAGAAGTGAGTAGTAAATAAGCTAATACGTCTATCTAATTACATTTTAGGTGGCTTCCTTGAAAAAGTCTAAGAATTGTAAAAAATATATCATCCAATTCTTCGGATTAGCTCAAGGTAATCTAATTCTTAATAGCTGAATGGTAGTTATCGGATCATTGAGAACACCAAAATTTTTCGGTAATATGACCATCAAAAAATTCGGATATATTATGCGAAATTTGGAAAAATTAGCAACACAGTTGTTTGTTTTGAATCTTCATGATCGGGTTACATCATAATCCACTACTAGCTAATTATCACGTTACTGAAAATTTTTGGTGAGTTGGCTATCATAGTGTGCAAACACATGGCCATGGTATGTTCTTATGTAACTATTGGTGTTAAAGTTCATAAAAGGATTTTCAACAATGATTGCTGATCACTTTCATTAAATTTCCAAAAGGCATCACATGATCATATAACGTGATCCGATCACAATTATTGGAAGTGCAGGCTTAATTTATAACCTGCACCTCTAATAGTTATGTTCCATATTGCAGTATTGTTATTACGTATCATGTATCTAACTTTATTACTTTTTACGTATTTAAATTAATGCATAATAGATCCTACATTGGGAAAATATATTTTGGTTATGCAATTTGCTAATAATGGCACTTTAAAGGAGTATCTTTGTAACCGCAAAAATGTTCTGAGCCTAAAAGATAAAATTTTTTTAAATAAGGCTATTCTCAAAGGATTGAAATTTTTACATGATCAGAAAATAATCCACAGAGACTTAGTAAGCTTTATTAATTACTATTTTACTTTTATTACGTCAATAAATTTTAAATTAATGCAAATTTTGAATTTTTTTCGATTGAACATAATTTGCTAATGATGACTTTATTTTTGAGTCTAACATCTTTCGTGATTTATTAATTTATAGCATTCCAAGAATGTTTTAATGCATAACGAGAGACCTCTTATAGCAGATTTTGGACTCTCAAAATCCCTTTTAGAATCAAATCGCGGGCATATATCAGAAGTCCGAGGTGTACAAGCTTATGTCGACCCAATATTATTAGACAAAGGCCAAAATTTTAATCATATAAACGAAAAATCTTCTGATATTTATAGTTTTGGCGTCCTTATGTGGGAAATCTATACTTGTCGCCCACCATTTAATGGTAGACGTGATAATGAATTATTTTATAGTCTTTGGAAAGGCCTAAGAGAAAAGCCAGAAATAGGAATGCCTTTGGATTATATAAAAATATATGAAAGTTGCTGGGTCCCGGATCCTTCAATTAGACCCGAAATTTCTAAAATCTTGAATGATTTGAATAATCTTAGACCAGAACCGAGAGCTGACAGAATTTATATAATGAGAAAAAAGACTTATAACATCTTACCGATAGGTCTGTAATGACTTGAGCATCAAAGCGAAAAAAAAAAAAAAACAATAAATCTCCTTTCTAATTTATTCTTATTTAATTCGCTTTAGAGATACAATATAATCCGAAATTGCCTATAATCATTGTAGAAGACATCGATGATATTAAAATACAAGATGAAAACTTCACAAAAAACATGCAAATATTCAAACATACAACATCAGATATAGAACAATCTATCACTTTGGAAACGTTCACACCATTATTCGAAGAAGTTTGTCAACTTGAAAATAATTTGTTGTCGTTTTGTAACGTGCAACTTAATACAAAAATATTCGAATCATTAAGAGAATGTATTATGGAGATTAGTTACAATGTAAAGAAACTTAAGCTAAGGAATAACATTGATTCATTTGCAACATTAAAGAATTATATTTTCTTTCAAAAGCTTTTGCAAAATATTACGAATATCAAAGATTTTATTTGTAAAGTTTCTCAAATCAATGAATTAAGACCTTATGTTCAAAAAACTGATCATGGTATTTCATTAAAACAACTAAAAGATAAATATGATGCGTTATTAGAAGAATTTAATGATACAATGTCGTCTCTTGGGTTTAAATCTCAAATAAATGAACAAGTTGATGTACTTAATGATATTAAAGAAACAGAGAAGGTATTTTTGATCTAGAATTATAAATTTCAGGATTAAATTGTATTAAAATTATTAATTATAAATTTTTTTCTAGTTTATCCAAACGTTTCAATGTAATTTTAAGGACGATAACAACACCATGTTTGATCTTATTGACCAGAAAATTATTGATATTCAGAATAGTGCTATTAACGATTTTCTTATTCCGATAAAGTTTTTAAATGAACTTGAAAATGATGATATCAGGCACGAAAAATATAACTTTTCGTCTGATTCGCATGAAATGAAAATGTTGCGTATTCAAATTGCACTTTTAAAAGATTTAAATGGTTTAGCAAACATATCAAAATTTTATGGAATTACGAAGGACGAATCAGGATCAATAAGTATATATTCAGAATGGTCAAAACATGGAAATTTAAAAACATATTATAATCAATGCAAATCTTTAAACGTTTCGGTTAAGAAAAATTTTGCATTTGACATATGTAATGGATTGGTATTTTTAAGTGCCGTGAACATTTTACATCGAAATATCAAATCTGAAAACATTTTGATCACAAATGATCATAAGGCCAAACTTACAAATTTTTGTTATAGCCGATTAACTGCAAATGATTCGAGGAAGATACACCTCAAAGATAATAAAATAGGAATAGAATACGTAGCACCGGAAATAGTAGAACGAAGCACACACACTCATTCATATCCAGATTTAAATCAACTTACATCTGACAGAAATTATGACCGCAGGAGCGAAATTTATAGGTAGGGGTTTATAAAATGATTTTTA
>CAJVPU010000840.1:0-15196 GCA_910591775.1 Dentiscutata heterogama | reverse complement strand
GTTCAAGAAAAATGATTTGTTTTTTTCTGTCTATTTAATAGTTGGATTTAGGGATCCGTCCCTGATAAGTCTGGCCATGAACTAGTTAATGAAAAAGTTCACGCCCCTGTCAGAAACTGGTCTAACCCTAATGGTTTAATATAATTTTTGAACTATAGCAATGCAACAATACGGTGTAGAAAGCTATAATTTGATTTAAATTTGCCAATCAGAGTAATTATTCTAGTAATAAAATGACAGAATTAATGGATTTTAAAGCGATAGACGCCCATTTTTAATTATAGCTATTTAAAGGTGTTATTATTGATTCACATAGTAATTTATCTATCGCTATGACATTTATCATGTGATTATTGGGTCTAGTCCCTAAAAGTCCGATTCGAACCCGTTCCTCGTGGACTATTAATATCCCTAGCTAAGTTAGATCTGACCTTTATTTGATATACGTACAGTAAATTCTCGAAATAGTCACGGGCGTCATTTCGAAAATCGCGCCCCCTAAAAATAGCATAGTTAGCTTCGACATTACGCCAATGCACGTCCCAAATCAATGAATTTATTTATAATATAGTACAGTAACAATTGGGGTTTGAAATCTCAGAAATAACGCGCAGATGATCGAAATAATGTGTCAATACCCGGAATTTACGGTAGTTCCGATTTGTATTACGTTACGTTACATAATATACTGCATAAAACAAATAATCACCTCTGAATTTTAACTGTTTGTTATAAAGCATTTGAACTTCAAAACAATCGTAAAGAACTACTTATTGATTTATTTGATTTATTTATTTTCATTATTTTATTTTATTTTGTATTGTTGAAGCTTTAAAAAAATCATTTCCATAAACTATGATTACTTTTTATAATTATTTTTCATTGTGTAAATAAACAGTTTTTATTTTGATAATTTTTAGTGCAAAGTTTACTCGATAATAAAATTCTAAAATTTCAGATTTAATAAATGTCATTAAATTGAAATTGATACTTTTATTGTTTAGTCAATCGAATAATTTACACATAAATTCCTATTCTCCTCAATGTGTCACTAAGTTATTTTCCTTACCGTTATTTAAACAGAAATTTTTTTTACATAGTAATAATCTACTAAATTCAATTAAATTCTGTATTTTTAATATTGTATGTATGAGATCCGAACTTTTGGGTCCGAAAGTATCGATTATAATTTTTAAGACGATCAATTTACTAAACAAATACGTATCAGTATGATAATCGGGATAAAATACAGTATAGGTGACATATCATTTATTTAAATAGGTGTCACCTAACTTACATTTCATCTTGATATCGTCATCAGGACGTGTATATGACGATGTATAGAGCTATAAAACGAAATCTATGTATACAATGTAATAATGACGCAAATAAGTTCACAGAATAAGTTATTCTTGATACTTACGTATTAATGATACCATACGCTGTCTTTCGGAAAAAGTTTTATCAAAATGATATCATTACGACCGAATCCTTCAAGAATATATTTTGAAAAAAGTTATAAATACGAGCCTTTTCTTCCGTCAAAAAAAATCAATTCAAATCATCTTCAATAACAACTCAAATTAAATCAACTATTAAAACTTAAATCGTAAATTAAAATCTACAAACATGTCTTCTGATAACAGAGAACCATCTAAAATCGGAGGTGATGCCAAATACTACCAAGGTGTAGCCAAAGAAACCGCCGGTAAAGTATTAGGCAACGAACAAATGCAAGCTGAGGGTACTGCCAAAAAGATGGAAGGTGTGTATTCAACGCATTTAATCTTTTAATTAATAGTATTCAAAAGAATTGGATAGTTTATATGATATCTTATTAAAAATTTATTATAAAATAACTAGGCAAATACGAATCTGATGCCGCTAAAGGCAATACCCAAAACCAAAAACAACAAGTCGTAGGCGGTGCAAAAGAAACTCTTGGCAACGCCATCGGAAATGAACAAATGCAAGCCGAAGGGCGAGAACGTAAAAACAATCCTTAAATGTCCTTAAATGTCCAAAAACGATATTCATTCTCGCTGGGTTCTAATTTATCGGCTTTATTTATTGTTGTTATATTTTCAATAATTTTTTTTTTTTTTTTTACAATTAGTTTATGATATGCATTCTTCATATATTTGTAAAATCTGATCTTTAACATTTTGTGGTTCATGTAAATTTTAAAATTTTAAATTTGTGTACCAATTTTTAAGCATATGTATCAATAAAAAGTGTAGTGGTGATAAAGACCGTCATAAACTACGTATATTTGTATGTTATAGTGAATATGAAATATCTATAAAACCAATACATTATTATCACGAAATAACACGCCGGGGGCATTGTTTCGGGATATAAGTAATAAAAATATCCCGAGTAGTTGGGTATTAGCGGAAACTTCGTTTCCGCTTGTACACATACGGATCAGGGTATTTTTACTAAATACCCCGTGATCTTGATATAATGATCGGGTATTTTTAAAAGAACTCAATTTACCGAATGCAAACCGATTTTAAAAAAGTCTTCGGTTAAATTAATTAAAGTATTAGCTCTCCTTAATTGTACACCGAGATAACACCCATGGGCCTTCACGCAAGTGATCATACAATAAAGTATCAACATAAAAAATATCCCTTTATGCACGACAAATTTTTTCAATAAATTCATATTAAATTTTTAAAAAATTATCTTAGTTTACATATACCATTAACTGGCATAAATTTATTGTGAAGATGAAGCAAAATAAAAGCAAATATTATAGGAAAATGGGTGTCATCTACACATAAGTAAAGACTGTTATAGTGAAGTGATCGGTTCCATTTCCATTAATACAAATTCACTATATCGAGAGAATTTTTGTATAGACTGGCTTTGAGTCAAACTTCACTATATCGTGATTTAATTAGTCTTATAACATGGTAACTAATGTACTTAATATTATATAACAAAAATACTGTATGATATAAGTGGTTTAAAATATTCAATCCTTACTCAAGTCGAAAATCAATTTAATTGAATTCAGAATAAATTTGGGTTAACTTCGAATCTAAAGATGTTCTGTATTCAGCTACAACATATAGTTGAAGATGCTTTTAATCATAAATTCAACAGTTTATTAAATCATTTAAGCATATGCGCATTTTAATATAACGCAAATACTTAATGAACAGGACTTTTTTGATTTCTACTAAGAAAGAGATTGTATTAGGATAGTTTGGTATATATTTCGAATGTAACATTCCTCCCTGGTTTCGGAAACCATTCCCATGTGATAATTCGTTCTGATAATCTTATCAATTTATTTAAAGATCAAAAAAGATCAAATTTTCAATCCACTTGTATCGTAAGATGTCTTCAAAAAAGGGCCAAGCGAAAAAGATCTTTGTGTCAACTTTAGCCGGCACAGGTGCTGGGTAAAACCAATTCAATTATATATGCCAAAATTTAATAAAATTTTTTAATCATTTAATTATTGTATATAATGCATTCATACAAATAGGTTCGTAGAGGTCTCTATCATGCAGGTTTGTCGTTTATAGTTGTTTTCGATTTATTATTAAGATATACAATAGGCAAATTATTCAACCTTTTCCATAAAAATATAGCCTACTGATGTTTTGAAGACACGGTATGCAAAAACTCTTGAATTACTATATAACAATAAAAAAAAAAAATCTATTGAAATTTGAAAACTTTGCATACTTAGAATTCAGGTAACTTTAATATCATCGAGATTTTACAATATTCATGATTGAGATTACTCTGAATTTGATTAAGCCTTCACGTTTTGGAAATACTTGAGTAATCAAATCTCGCTTTTAATTGATCTTAAGTCAATACGTATTTCCTCTAATTATGATGGTATTGGAATATTAAACTCATTTAAAAGAATCATCTCTCAAGAAGGCGTACTTGGTAAAAATTTTTTTGTAATATGAATATGAGATTCCTTATAATTTACTATATGTACTTTATATAAAGCTCTGTATAGAGGAACACTGCCCGTAATGTGCATTGTAACTCCAAGGTAATAAATATAAAATTTTTTGGGGGTTTTTTTTTTTTAATCAAATAGCGTTAAAAAAATTTTTATTTTTATTTATTTATTTATTAAGAGTTTCATTACAATATACTGGTTTAGCAATGTTTAAACCATTTTTTGACCGAATGGAAGGAGTTTTAATACCACCTGGAAGGTTTGAAAAAGATCAAAATTTATATTACACTTAAATTACAAACCTATTAAAGTAGGTGAATTACTTACCATGTTTTTAAATTAGTTCTTCAGCTTTTACAGGGGTAAATTTTATGCTATTATGATTAGTAACATTCTTATAGAATTATTTTATAATATTAATAACTTTGATCATTAGATTTGCACAGGGGTTTTACAAGCTTCAACTTTAGTAACACCTCTTGAATTAATAAAAGTAAGGCAACAAACTGACTTGAATAAGCAAAGGTATCGTAGTATGTCTTCAACCATAGTGCATATTGTTAAAGATGAAGGGTAAATATTTATTTATAAAACTTATTACACAAAATTATTTTATAAGCTTGCTAATAATTTATTTATAGAGTACTCGCATTATACAAAGGACTTGTTCCTACTATCTTTAGACAGTCTTGGGGATTGGCTGTCAAAGTAAGTTTTTATTTATTAATTTTTAATTTATTAATTACCAATTTTTTAGTTTACTAACCATGTATTTTAAGAAAATAGTTTACTGGCTATATAACATTCAAAGATTTATTTTCAAGTTTAAACAACGGCCAAAATACACCATTACAACATGCATTATCAGGTTTTTTAGCAAACATTCTTGTAGGTATATTTAATTCACCACCTGATGTTGTAAAAACTCGGATGCAAGACCAAAATGCTGGATATAGAAATAGTTTTGAATGTGTTAAATCGATGTTAAAGAATGAAGGTTTAAAATCATTTTTCAAAGGTGCCACTTTAAGATGTGTTAGAATTGCTCCTGGAGGGGCTATACAGTTTTCTACTTATGAATATTTGAATAAGTTGATTGGTGATTATATGAAGGTTGAAAAATAAGTATCTAATTGTAATATCAAATATCGATGCTCCGTTAATCGTTTAAATAAATAGTTATAAATCAGAATTGGTTTTTAAAATAAATTAAATTATATATATTATCCATATTATTTGCAACGTAGTAAACATATAAAAAACACAATATTTATCATGTATTTTTATTCATTTCTATTCCTTAAAAGAAGCTTGAAATTAAAAAATTCTTTCCACAACATTCATTCTTATAAATGATTATATTTAAGAAATAATTCATATGCACACAAAGATAAAAATGAAAGCTATCTATCAGTAATTGACTTTTTATTAATAGTATAGCAATCTGACTAGCTGATATTATTCTTCTCTAAATAAATGGTGTACCGTATTTTCTCATAATAACGCTCATGAGCGTTATTTCGAAAATCGTGCCTAAGAATAATACATGTAGTTTCGAAATAACGCTCATGCGCGTCCAAAAATAGCGCGCAC
Organism: Dentiscutata heterogama; assembly: GCA_910591775.1. Classification (NCBI taxonomy): domain Eukaryota; kingdom Fungi; phylum Glomeromycota; class Glomeromycetes; order Diversisporales; family Gigasporaceae; genus Dentiscutata; species Dentiscutata heterogama. The sequence goes on along the minus strand of CAJVPU010000840.1, from coordinate 9,663 downwards.
CCCATAGTAAGGGATGTTTATTATAGTAAGATTTAAAAATACTTCGGAATTGGGTTTAGTAAAGTAAACCTTCGAACTTCAACAAAAGTTGTTTTTTCAGAATAACTTTTGTTAAAGCTCGAAGGAAGGTTTACTTAGTATTAAATCTAGTATTTTTGGTTTACTTTTTATACAAGAATTGCTTAAAATTTTTTAATTCTCAAAATAACGCTCATACGCGTACTCGAAATAACGCGTAGGTGAGCGTTATTACGCGAAAATACGGCAATATAATTATTCATTTTTGGCAGAATTATTGAAAGCGAATCGCGGTTGGTTGAAGGTAATGATTGTAGTCGATTGGCATTAGTTGACAAAATCCACTTAGCCGACTAAGTCAGTCGATTTTTTAACAATTTTATTTAGTCGATTATATGGTTATGCATATAGGAAATGGTTGTGAGGTTCAGAAAAACTAGACAATCAAACAACCTGGTTGGCGAAAAAGTCATGAATTGTATGATTTTACGTACTAAAGTCAATCGACTTTGCATAATCGGCTAAGCCAATTTTTAAATTTCGACTTAGTCGATTCGATAGATTTAGGTCGACTAGTTGAAGGATATAAAAAATATATAGTAAACTTTATAACAAAATTATTATAGTTTTTCTATAATGCTGGAGTACAGCTAGCTTAAATGAAAATTTTATAAACATTCTTGCGCTTCTAGCGAAAGCTATAATTCGGTGGTAGAATTATTTAAAATCTGATCAGTATATCGCGAAGTATTAACAATTTCCTTTTCGTAACTATATAATTTTTTTTGGTTGATCTTAGTATAGGTGGGCATATGGAATTAATATAAAATTATAATATACTAAAATAGTTATTTTGAACTAATTTAAACAAATTTATAAATAATTAGGGTTAGGGTGAGGGATATACAGTAGTTTAAATTCAGCTCAAAATAGTTAGTTTTTATATATTATAATTTCATAATAATTTTATATTGCCCACCTATACTAAAGATCCGATCTTTTTTACTTGTCAGAAACTTTTTCACTATATGAGAGTAATAATTGTTCGCCGGGTTTTATACTCTTCAGCTGCGCTTTACCCCAAGATGAAAAATTCAAAATTATGGTAATTTCTACTTAAAATGATTATAGTTACAATCTGGGAAAGTTTTAGAGAAATTATCTGAATTAACATACAATACAAGTCGAGTTATATCTAAAAAAAAATTATTTGAAAGCTTTATTTAGAAACTAAAGTTTACTTTTAAACATACAGTACATGAAATCATTACTAATAATTTTTAATAATTTTTAATAATTTTCACCATTTCATCATGTCATCAACTTCTGCCTCACCAAACAAACTACTTTTAGTAGCCACCAACTTCTCATCTATATTGTTTTCTTGTACACCATTTTCACCTGATTCTCCCTCAAATAATTCGGATAAATATGCACGAGTAAAGCGGAGAATATGCCGATTAATTTGATCAAACTCGAGAAGGAAACCGTCATGACCATCCGGTGATTTAATAGTTATCATCTCAGAATTTGGTATAAATTCCGCTAACTCATATTGTTCAGATATAGTAAAAAGACCATCCGACTCAATTCCTTAGATAAAAAGATATTTAAACATTTCGACATATAAATTCCAAATAATGTCGAAAAAAAGTGATAGATATTGGTACTTACCAATTATACATGTTGGCTGTTTAATGCTGTCTAATACTTCCCTCAAATCACCCCTACTCTTTGTTATATCATGTGCATCCATCTTACGTGTAAGACTTATATAACAATTAGCGTCAAACCTTTTAACAAATTTATCTCCTTGATATCTAAGATATGACTGAGCTGAAAATACATGCGGTACAGCGGCAGTCGAATGTTCATTGTTGTTTTCTTGGCGATATCCACTGTTATCAAGTGACTCAACAATATCGTTATCTTGGTTATTTGTTTGCTTTAAAGCTATATTATTGTTGCCATTTTGATCCATTGATTTGAAAGGCTTACCATTAATATTATTACTTCGAAGGCCATCATTATGTAGAAATAAAGCATTCTCTGCTGGTGTTTTTGGTTTCGCGAATGGGGAATTATCATCTGTTGGATATTTATTTATATCTTGATATTTACGACCAAATCGAGACTCGAAAGAATTTCGAGAACGGTATGTAAGAAGTGCAGACATGCGCGCAGCTGCAAGGCCTGTTGTTGGTTGCTATAAAAAACTGACGTCAATAAATATTTAAATTAAAATGAAATCTCAGTTTATTTGAACATATTAATACCTCATTTTTTAATTGATAAAACCCATCATCTTAAAATTATAAATAGATTAAAAAAAAAACTTTAAAAAGACTTAAAAATAAATCAATAGTGTCAGTAAAAATACCCACAATACTTTTGATCACTATAAATAGATTGTCTTTGTGCTTCATTCCAACTTATACACCATGCGGAATGTCGAGCAGAAGTAGCAATAGGAATAATTGTCTTTACATATTCAGGTCCAAAGAATGACCACTCAAGCACTTGCATACCACCCATGGAACCACCTATGCATGTAGCAATCTGTTTGACGCCTAACATATCAAGAATCACTTTATGGAGCCTTATTAATTCAAAAGTGATAATAAATTAATCATTAATTTCGAAAAATAAATAAATAGATAAATATATATATATTTATATAATTTGTATTAGAATACCTGGCATCATCTCGAGGTGTTGTCAAAGGAAATTCCGGACCATATATATTTCCTGTATCAGGATTAATCGTAACAGGAGACGCAGTACCGTAAGGTGATCCGAGAACATTCCCACAAAAAATAAAATATTTTGTGGGATCAAAAGCTCTTCCCTTTCCAATCAGAGGTCCCCACCTTACATAGTTATATACAATTACAATATTTAAATAACTAACCAAAATTAAATTTTTCAAAATTTCAAATTGATCTAGTTACCAATCCTGAACATCAGCGCTTCCAGTAAGTGCATGACATATCACCATTACATTGTTTCTGTCTGCATTAAGCTTCCCCCAAGTTTTATATGCTACTGGAACCCGATGTAATGTATAACCAGATTCAAGTGTAAATTCTGGAATAATTACGATACGTTGACCATGAACCAACGAAGAAAATCTATTCTCAGGTTGAGAATCAATGTGCTCTACGAAAGACCAGTTTGATACAAACAAAATACTTTAAATATAATATAATTAAAAAAAAAATTATTTTTCCTACACGATACACATACCAAACATGACAAAGATCAAGAAAGTGTAAATTAAATGTTTATCAATGTACGAAGATTTTAATCAATTTTTAAAAATTATTTTATAAAGGGTATAAAAGAATTACCTAAAAATGTTGTCCCTATCGTTAATCAAGACAATCAGACGTGATATACCTGAACGTTTGTTAATTTTGTTTAGGTTGACATCTGGGACAAATTGATTGGGGCACACCATATATGGTATGTTACACAAATAATGATAATCTAAAAATTTAGCAGATGTAATACTGATGCAATTTCACAATTGTTCGTCTCAAAAAAAACTATTAGTCAACCAATATTCCTTTATGGTGATACCATTTCTTGTGACTACGATACAATGAATTTAGACGTTATTACACCTAAATATACAACTTTATACGCAGAATAAGCCCTACGGATACTCGAGACTTCAAAATTAACATTATATACAAAAGATTACCGATGATAAAGAATTTTTATATATTTCTTGCAAATTATTTAAAAAATCTTTCATTTCAGAATCGTTTTCCGTAACTTGCGTTTCATAAAAATAATCTAAAATAAGCGTTAATGTCGTTAAATTGACACCATCATTCACCCTATGAAATAATGTTAACAAACGCAAATTAGTAAAAGGGTTAATGAGTCAATAGCAATAATAAATCTAACCTGGACATGTTTAGTTGTTCACTATGATTTTTTATGCAAAAATTTACCTATATTATAATCACAAGTTAGTGATACTCATTCATACACATAACTCTGATTATAACAACCTAATAGCTGGTTATATCAACACTTTTTAAATTTCAATCTTATATACTTGATATGAAAATGCCTCTGGTCTAAATATATCAGGCACTTTGTTTTGGAAAATGTTGACATAACCAGAGTTGTGTAAAAGAATTTCAAACCTAGAAAATCTTACAAGTTTCTTCATTAAATCTAAGGAGTTGGTAACTGGCCATAATCCTAAAACAATATCTACTAAAATCATTTGATTTGTAAAAATAGGTTGATATCGTTCAAGACACGAAATAATTCTTTCGTTTCTATGTTGTGACACTGACAAACACTCTAAAAAATGATATTTTAAATTAGATCAATATTTAACAAAAATGATGACTGTAGACATTTTGTATTATTATTACCTCTTACGGATATTATAATATCTACTATAGTATTAGTAAGAGTGATGATAGTATTGTCATCTCTTGGGCACACTAACCATGCTAGATAACGTATTGGCTCTTCTAGCTACAAACGTGAATAATCTATAAATACGAGCTTTGTTAACGTCATCTAATATTCATGATGTGATTTATACTTACTTCACTAATTTCAGGAAAGAGTAATTCGTCAAAAATTACTTCAATAATCCAATAATGCCACTTTGGAAATGACATCAAAAGTATCCATACTTGCTTTCTACACATTCTGACATCTGATAGGCTTTGGCTCAATAAAAATTGTTTAATGCAAGAATTGATTATTGAAAAGTCATGTGCCCCCGAAATATAATTTGTAAGATTGGAAACAAGATCTGCAAAAGGTTGAGGAAGGTACTAAACAAAATTATAAAGTACATGTATGCCTTTAGTACAAACTAAATGGCACTCATTTCACTTCAAATGCTAACTTACCTCTGCTAAGGAAGAATACCCATTTCGAAAGTCGCTCTCAAAAATAGGTTGTATTATATACCCTACAAGGCGAAGAATACGCCAATCTGGAGACTCGATAACCAACTTCGTCAAAATATCAAAGCATAGATGACAAATCTTTGGATGTACAATCATCCTTTGAAATAAAAGTTCATTTCGTACGGCTTCCTTTATTTCTTGTGGTACCATATATTCTTTTTCCCTGGAAAATAGTAGATGTCCAAAAAGTTTCATGACCTGAGATGAAGGTGAAATAAACTTTAATCGAGCTTGAAATATACCAGCATTACCTTACATATATCAAGATTTGTTACCTCATGTTCAACGGCAAAGGGACAAGCTGCCCATAAACTGTCAAATTATAGACTAAGATTAGTCTGACATTTTGCATAGACTCTAATTATATTTATTATGGTTAAAAATAAAACATGCCCAGATTTCGCTTCAACACTAAGTCTATCAAATATCGATTCTAAAAAGACTAATTTTTCAACAAACTCGCATGATAACACTTCACAATTGTCCGTATACGATGCTACATTCAAAGCTCTACTTGTTGCTGATCGAATTATAAGATCGGCCATTTCCCACATTGACGAATCATCCAAAAGTGGTAAAAATTGTTCGGAAATTTTGACGAAATATTGAGACTAATATTATGCTTTATTAGTTCTACGGTATGAAATTCATTTTTGTGTTATTTATATTAAATATTTTCATTACGAAAACATACCGGTATTACTATTGAATTTGTTATTATTGTTTCCAAAAATTCCCTGATTACAGTAACAGACTCCGTGACAATAATCTTTTGCAATTCATAATTTTCAGCACCGCATGATCTAGTTATGCATTCTGAGGCATTATCACGATTATAAGAAGGATTATGTCGAAAGAACAAAGATTTTATTTTATTTAGGCACCAATTCTTTGATTGACTGAAAAAATTAAACATCTAAATATTAGCAAAAGTTGAATTGTAAGTCATCTGAAAAGAATTTACATACTAGTTCGAGTCTGTCAATGAATCTGGAAACTCAGATATGCATTTAGAATATTCTAAAATGCATTTCACAACTAATCGGCAAGTTTCCGAATGAAGAACAAGAATTCTATTTTTCTAGTTTAAACCCAACGATATACGAATGAATGACGATGAATCATTATGATATAAGAATAATATAAATAAATAAATAAAAATACCGCCAAATCTGTTAACAATTGCCCACCTTTGGGAAATTTGGTGACACATTCTTGAGCGGTTTTACAGTCAACAAGTTGCTGCTCAGGAAGAATAAAATTTAAATTACTCGGGTAAAATTGACATATTTGCCCATTTTTACACGTTAAACCAAAAATTTCATAAAGAATACTATTTTCAGGTTCAATACCTCATGAAACACATTTAAAAAATCGACGACAATATTAATATTCTTTAAGATATCGGCAGTGCACTCTCCATAATAAAAAGATTCATGTAAGACACGTTGCTTCCAGCTTGATATAAGTTCTTGTATTGAGGTCCATTCCATTACCGCATTTTCAAAGCGGTCTTCTGTTGTAACGCAAGGTACAAAACGCGGCGACGTTGGTTTCGAATCTTCTATATGACAAACAATTTCGATTGCTTTCATGATACGCGCATTAGGATGGGCACGTGAAAATATTTGAGGCGTGCACCTCTTATTGTGGCCACAAAAAAAAAAATTACCAATCGTACTAGCCATGGCGAAAATGAATATCTTTCCAACAAAAATTCCGCAATCACATGTTTTCACACACGGCATTAACCAATTATAGTACGCAATTGTACTTTCCCGAGGGACCAAGAAAAATTTAAAAATGTTAGTGTGTGGGCATAGCCGTAATTGGGGTAGCTACCCAAATCGTATGAAGTAGCTACTTTGACTTAAAAAATGGTTCCACCTCTATTTAAAACCATACCAGAGCATTCGAGAGAATTTATATAGTAGGGAGAGTGCCCAATTACAGAGGTTTAATTGTATATCATATTTTTATTTATAGACGCATATTATATACTGTATTACATAGTTTATAATAGTTCATTCATAATAATAAAAAGTTTTTAATTGACAAATCGTAATTAAAGGGTACAAAATGATCGACATTTATTAATTATAAGTGACGGGCATTTAATGGTGAAGTTTTATAGTATTACGAATGGTGAAAGATCGTCTCATTTATAATGTCAAAAAATAAAAAATATACAGTACGACTTGCAAACAAAGGGCAAATAAACTCAAATCTCCATTACGGACCATATGCTCGAGATTGGTGGATTCCAAATCTAAAAATTGCAAATAATAGTGTTTTAAATCTTCCTTTTCATCTTTATATAAGTGTAATAACTGTAATAAATAATCACGAATTTTTTTTATCTATTGTTAATAACCCGTCAAATCCCTTGCAACCAGGTTTTTTGTGTTCAGTGGGAGAAAAATTTAGTGATGTACAAAACACATCTTCAAAAGCAATCAACTTATTATATTAGGAATTGTTTGGAGGCCAAACTGAGCATTCGGGTTTAGCAGTATTTGGGTTTTATAATAAAGAGATTATATTAGAAATATTTACTAATATTTCGTTTTTTCCATTATTTATAAAAGTTGACAAGTTTTTTATAGTAGTTTCAAAAATTGGATATTCTTCACATGAAGATCTTCTATACACTGGTTCTGGTTACACATCATCTTTATTAACATGCCATAGTTCAGAGACTTACCTTATTTTTCAACAAGTTTTAGACAACTATTGTAGTTTGCAGGTTTATAAAGATAGAAATGAAGTACACCAATATGTTGGTGAAACACCAATTGTCGTTTGGAAGAAGTATGGAATGCACCAAAATAGGGATCATCTTGCACTTTTTGGGTTAAAAGATCTAAAAGTTCAGGCATTGTTGACAAATAAAAAAGAAGATATAACATGTACATCTAGTGCTTGCCAAAATCAAATAAAAATTTGACGATCAAATACTTAATAAATATTTGACGATCATAATTTCCAAATCAGGTAATGTATAATCTCAATCTAATTTAAACTTCGCATATGATTATTGTGTACGTATCATATTACTAGATTCTCATATTTGATACAATTAACTTTATAAATATTAAAAGCTTAAGATCCTATTTTATTACCAGTAAGGTATCAGATTCTCTAGTAGTTTGTTTAAGCCTTACTAAAGGTTTGAATCACTTCCGGATCTAAAGAAAGAGTAGAAATCGGTTCAAATAACGAAACAGCAATTTAATCAAGGGTGAAATCACTTCCAGATCTAAAGAAGGCATTAGAAATTGTTTAACAGCAATTTATTAAGGAGTAAAAATGAGGAATTCCTTGTAGATTTAAATAAAGATGGATTTAAATAGGGCATTAGTAGAGAAGTATAATTTTTTTTTTTATTTAACATGGTTCTTGGATTTCTTTGAATATCATAGCTCTAATATTCTTTTTCTCTTTTGGGCACCTATGGTGGTGTTCTTTTAGTTCTTAGTATATTCTGAGAATGTATTATTCGGTCTATGTTATAGTGAATGCATTACTCTTGGTATATTCTGGGGTGTCTGTGTTTTTGTAGGTGCATTATTTTTTTTTTCTTCCTATTTTTTAGGGAAGTATAATTTTTTTTTTTATTTAATGTGGTTCTTGAATTTCTTTGAATATCATAGCTCTAATTTTCTTTTTTTTTTCTGGGACCTATAGTGGTATTCTTTTAGTTCTTAGAATTTTCTAAGAACATATTATTCAGTCTATGTTATAGTAGACACATTACTCTTAGTATATTCTGGGGTGTCTGCGTGCTTGTGGGTATATTATCCTATTTTTTCTTCCTATTTTTAGAGAAGTATAATTTTTTTTTATTTAATATAGTTTTAGAATTTCTTTGAATATCATAGCTCTAATATTTTTTTTCTTTTCTGGGCACCTATGGTGGTGTTCTTTTAGTTTTTAGTATTTTTTGAGAATGTATTATTCGGTCTATGTTATAGTTGATGCATTACTCTTAGTATATTCTGAGATATCTGTGTTCTTGTAGGTACATTATCCTTTTTTTTTTGTATTTTTTAAAAAATATGAAATTTTTTTTATTTAATATTTGTTGTTCTTGAATTTCTTTGAATGTCATAGCTCTAATATTCCTTTTCTCTTCTGGGCACCTATGGTAGTATTTTTTTAGTTCTTAGTATTTTCTGAGAACATATTATTTAGTTTATGTTATAGTGGACACATTACTCTTGGTATATTCTGGGCATCTGCGTTCTTGTAAGCACATTATCCTTTTTTTTCTTCTTATTTTTTTTAAGAAAGTATAAATATATTTTTTTTATTTAACATAGTTCTTGAATTCTTTGAATGTCAAAGCTTTAATATTCTTTTCTCTTCTAGGCACTTATGGTGGTGTTCTTTTAGTTCTTGGTATTTTCTGAGAATGTATTATTTGGTCTATATTATAGTGAACACATTACTCTTGGTATATTCTGGGGTGTCTGCATTCTTGTAAATGCATTATCCTTTTTTTTTCATATTTTTTAGAGAAGTATAAATTTTTTTTTATTTAACATAGTTCTTGAATTCTTTGAATATTATCCCTTAATATGTAGACCAATGCAGACAAATTTGCCTGCGTTTTTGCTCTTTTTTAGCTCTGATTTACTTTTTTAAAATGCTAAAATATTTAAATAAAACTTTGCACAATTATATTTGAAAATAA
>CAJVPU010000839.1:0-15201 GCA_910591775.1 Dentiscutata heterogama | reverse complement strand
AGCGCATTATTTGACCAAACATATTTTGTTTTTTTTAACAATATAAGAATAGAAAAGATTTAAATGAAAGGATCAGAGAAAATTCATAATAGAAATTCTCGAAAAATCTATTCAACAAGTAAAACTCAAAAAAATCGATATAAGCAAGTTTATTTTATGATCATTTAATTGATTTAGTCAAAGGATTTGAAAGTCAAGAAATTCCGATAGAGGTTTGACTTCCTGTATTAAGCAAAATCTCCACATTTTTACTGAATAACTATCAAGGCTCTGTAATATGGCTATTGCAGTATTATGACAGAAGAGTGAAACTGCGAATCCGGTAATAAATGATAAATAGAGTAGCTTATCGACCATCTTTATTCCAAAAAGAGGCAAATCAAACCAAACAATTGAGAGGGCTAATTTTTTATAGGATTTCGATTTTGCTTTCCATTTATTTTTATTTATAACTACCATACAAAAAATATTTGCATTACAAATTTCTGGATTCTAATCTAATTTACATTACTGCTAGATGACGTTTTTTATTTAGTGTGAATTAATTACTGAATTGATATAAAATACTTTATTTATAGTTTTATTGTACTTATTTAAATGCGTTTTTTTCCTTAATATACCCAATAATTCTTCAATTGAACTATATTCAATTCAGCGTATTAATTTTAAGTTTATGATGCGACTAACAATACGAAAAATGGGTGATTCTTAATTGTTGCATTTATAATTTATAATATTTTTTCAATAGATTACGGGGTATGACATTTGAATTTTTAATTTTTAAGTCCCATCACTAACACCGGATATGATGAGCTGAGTCTTATTAAAATCATAACTGGTATTAACGATGGACAGTTTCAATCATCGCATTGGACTTTATTAAAGCTTGGCAGTTTACAATATATAAAATAAAAATAAAAATATATTATTAATTTGATATAAACAATTGACATTATTTTTTTTCGTAAATAACCGAGATCATGTGTAAATAGAGATCGAATATGTGTACATAATTTAACCTACCGATTTTTATTTAATAATAATTTTTTCGCTTCTACTGCTCCATAATCATTTTTATTCTTATATTTGTTTATCCAGCTTTTTGCATCAGGAAGACCTAAACTTGCAGCTTCAACAATTTTCTTATAACCTTTATCAATTTCTTCTTTGCAACCGACTCCAGACAGTAAATGCAATCCTAATTTATATTTTATTTGATAATTAAGGGTATCATCATCTTCCATTGCTTTATATGTAATAAAAGCTTTTTCATGTTCAGAGGAATCAGAATAACTTTAATCGAATAGACTGATAGTTTTTTTTAGTATCTAAATATTCGCGATAAGTCTTAGAATAGATTATTTCTTCTTTAGTTGCAAGGCGAAAACCTCTTTGATCATTCATTATAAGATTTATTAGAAACTTGAATATATAATTCTTTATAATTCTTTAATTAATTTATAACGATAATAAATTTATATTTTTATATAATTAATTAGTAATTCTGGTAAATATAGTTTTGGTAGAATTAATTTGTAACTTTGGTAAGCATAATTTTAGTAAAATTAATATGTAACTCTGGTAAGTATTATATTGGTAGAATTAATTAGTTACTTTGATAAGAATAATTTTGGTAAAATTATTTCGTAACTCTGGTAAACATAATTTTGTTAGAATTAATTGTAACCTGGTAGCATAATTTTGGTAGAATTAATTCGTAACTCTGGTAAGCATAATTTTGGTAGAATTATTTCGTAACTCTGATAAACATAATTTTGTTAGAATTAATATGTAGCTCTGGTAAACATTATCTTGATAGAATTAATTAGTAATTCTGGTAAACTTAGTTTTGGTAGAATTAATTCGTAACTCTAGTAAGAATAATTTAGGTAGAATTAATTCGTAACTCAGGTAAACTTAATTTGGGTAGAATTAATTTGTAACTCTGGTAAGCATAATTTTGGTAGAATTTTTTGTAGCATTATCTTGATAGAATTAGTTAGTATAACTCTGGTAAACATAATATTGAAAATTTATTAAAATTAATTTATAACTCTGGTAATATAATTTTGGTAGAATTAATTAGTAACTCTGATAAATATAGTTTGGTAGAATTAAAATCTACACCAATAGCGATTTACAAGAATAAATGAAAACAGGCTTTATTGATCTTTTTGAAGAAATATAAATATTTTTAAAGACACTTAGTAGGGAAAGAAATCCAATTAGTATAATACAATATATATAATAATACATATATTGTAATTTAAGTAATATTACAATATATACCGGTGTATGTAAAATAAGATATTTAGAAACGCGCGTAATTAGAATGCAAATTTTTTTATTATTGATTTTTTTTTGTTAAAATAATAATAATAATAATTAAGTAACGGTTTTTTTCAAATTTATTTTCCCCATTTTTACAGGTAGAATAAGTATTAATAATTTTCAGCTCATAAATAAAATAATATTATTTAATTGATTAACCATTCATTTGCATATTTGCATTTAATTCTTGAAGAAATTTTATAAAATTTTAGAATTATATTGATTAATTCAACATTCACTTGAACATAATTTAATAGATGTGTGAACTAAATTAAAATAAATTATAATATTAAACTGCATTTTTACATCAAGAAGTATTATTAAGAAATGCAATTTAGTAAATATGTACACAAATAATTTTTGTGACATGTAATTTATGTGCGATTTTTCTTATTTTTATATTTTACAAAAAGTAAATTAGAACCCAGGTATGTTATTACGGCCCTGAGGGCCGTCTAAGTTCTAATTAAGAAATTAATAAGAGTTTGTAATACTGCAATATACGTATTTATTTTAACCAATCATTTAATAATTTTAATTTTACAAGGATTACAAAGACAAAAAAAAAATATCATCTTTAAGATTAAAACTTTTATCAAAGAATTATTAAATGCTAAAGAGTATATATTAAAATTTTAAAAATTTTATATGTATTTTTTTTATTTAGTTTTAGTTTAATTTTTTTTTATAAAAAATTTGAGAGTACAGTACCAACTTATTTGACTACTAAGTGTAGCGTTTGGAACTCCTTTATATCCTATGACTGATAAATTACTTCTTAGCCCTTTCTGCATTAATATTTTCCAAAAATTAGATAGCTCTGGGCTAATTTTTTAAAGCTGCCAACTTAATATATGATTCAGCCTTTACTCTATCGATTGAAACCCCTAACTTTCCATTCCAATAAATATCACCCAAGTTATAAAGTGCAGTAGAATTTTCATGATGTGCTGCCATAGTTATATATTTAATTATTTCTGGTACATTCATATTATTTTTATCTTCAAGAAAAGCAAATGCATATCGAAGTTGAGCATCATCGGCTGCTTCTTTGAAAAGCTTAAGTGCAGCTTCATAATCCTTTTTAACATCTATTCCGTTCAATAAATAATATTCTTGCCAATATTTTGCCATATTATTTCCAAGCATTGCATGATCTACAAAACATTTCAAAGCAATATTGTATTTTTTTCTTTGTGTGCTTTAATGCCATCTTCAAAAGGTATTAAGGGTTTTATCATAGGTATTGTATAGTTATCTAAACTAAGATCATCACATTTATCAGGTGCTTCAAGTTGTTTATTAGACTGTTGAGAATCGGTACTGATGCTAACTTTTTCCTGGAAATTGCTTGAAAGTTCTAAACTTGGGGTATTACTAGAGTCAACTTTTTTTGGATATATTTTTTTATTTTGTTTAATCTGATAGACACGCACCAGGCGACGGAGGTATCGATTGGATAGGAGGCTGGAAAGGATATACAATAATTGTTCAATGCAAGGTATAACAGATAATATAGTAATGATCATTAATCAAATTTTTTAATAATTAGCGATAGAAATTATTAATAAATTTTTTTTTTTTTATAATAAGCGATAGTTAAATTGCGATGTCTCTTGAACTAATAAATAAAATATATTTATTAGTGTTAGGTTTTCTTTTAATGATCATTACTATACACCCCAAAGGCATATAATCTAATTTAATCAATTTTAAATTTATTTTATGATATTAAATTTTTATTTTATTTGGATTGTGATAAAATTAGGCCTAAGATAGTGCATGAATTTGAAGGTGTATTGTCAATAGAGATATAACCCATTATCTACTGAATATAAATTTATTAATAAATCTATTGAATATTCACTGGATTTTATTAATAAATTTATATTCAGTGAATAACGGGTCACATCTCTAATTGTCAAGATTCGGTAAATGGAAACCATCGGTATCTTAATAGCTCCATCAATGAATAATTTTACTAAGAAATCATTAGATAGAGTGGAATTGTCCGAATTCAATCTTATTCTTACGGATAAACAATATTTGAGATTAGATCTGATTCAATTTGTCGAGAGTAAACGAATCGAATCAACTCAATGTAATGAAGAGTTGATTCGACAAATTGAACTCCTAGGACAGAATGAGAGCTCTAACAAATTTAGAATCATAAATATCATACTTTTATTATATATTTCTTTTATTTTAACTTGTATATATTTTAAATTATAATTTTTATTTGTATAATTTTTGATGACAACTTATATCAAGATGAAAATTTATTTGTTTTAAAATCCGGTTTTTATTTTTGTATTATGCCTTGTGGACCTAAAACAAGTATTACGAATGCATGTGTAAAGTCATTTTTGGTGAATTTAATTATTAATTTCAAATTGAGTGATACAAATTTTATATGATATATAAATTACCATGTGGTTTGTCAAAAAAAAAAAACTATTAACGCAAAAATTTACCATCGATTGATTTTTTCTAAAAAATGTAACGTGAAATTTTATAAAAAATAATATTCAAAAAAAAAAAATCAAATGAAATAATGATAAGAAAACAAGGATGAAAAACGATATAAAATAAATATTGATTTGACCATTTTTGTAAACTCAAATCTCCATTTTCTTATCAAAAAAACTTTTGTTTTCTTCGGCAAAATATTTGTTAAAAAACCATATAATGCTATCTGCTAGATTTTCTAAAAATTCTCGACTTTCTTTATTTGGTTTATCTGGACGATATTTTCTTGGTAATCTATAAAAAAACAAGATAGTTAGCATAAATTAAAATTATTTCTAGATATACAATGTTACTAACTCAATTTGGATGGCATTGATGAATGATTTATATTTTTTTATAGTATATCCACCAGAAAAATACTTTTCATCTTCTTTGGGACATTGGTTAATATGAGAAGGAGTTGTTTCATAACTATATGATTGCAACTTGCCGCCAAGAGAATTAAATTTTCCACGTAGCAATTCTGCAAAAGAAAGCGATTCTTTATGATAAAGATAAAGATTTTTTATGCTAGACTCAGTTTGAACAGATGAGGATTGATTAATATGTTCATCTGATAGCATTAACTCCTCTTTCGATAGCATATATCCCAACTCGATATTTTCAGATTGCACATGTCCTATGTATAAAAAAATAAGCAATACAATAAAAACCAAAACGACATTTTTCTCACCATGAAGGTCAATCAATAAGCCACGTCCGTGTTTTTCTTTTATATCTTCAATCGCTCGGGATATAAAATTATGATACTCTTCCCAAGCTTTTTTAGTTTCAGGAGCAGAAGATCCTTCTTCTAATTTGCGGTTAACATCAAGTTTGCTTCTATGCAAGTAATTTACTATTAAATAAGGTTGACTTTTAAGTTTTATAATTTCCTTTTTTAGATCTTTTCCAATTTCTTGAATATAAAGATCATTTTTTGTAATTGTTTTTGAGGAATTTTCACGATTTTGTACTTCTGGTGGACGCTGACGTCCTCCATGTGGTATACAAACAATTAAAGGCATGTTCCCTTTTTGGTATTCAATATATCCATTACTGCTAAATATAACCTCTGGTTCATCTGTCAGCATTTTTGTTAGATATCAATTAATTTATAATTTACGTTTTTTAATTTTTTAGTATTTATAATTTTGCTAAGTGATTAATTTAATCAACTATTGTTCTGAAAAAAAGGGAACAATATTCTTTAACATAATAAGTAGAGTGTCCAGAATTCTGCGGTGCATAATTCTGCTTGCTCTAAAGATGTCTTTTTGTATTGTATTTAGTTTTTAAAAAATCACGCTTATCTTATAGAGACAATACAAAAAATATTTTTAGAGTGAGCAGAATTATGCACCGCAAAATTCTGGACACCCTAATTAACAAGTAAATTTTGCTATTTTTCATAAAATTAAAAGAAAATTAATAAAAAAAAAAAGAACATAATTGAACAAAAAATCAGTTCAATTAATTTTTGTAATTGCTAAATTTTAATTAATAATTTATTTTTATTTAAGCAGCACTATTTCAATAAAATTTTTAATTTATGCGATAATAATACATTTGTGCTGATTAAAGTTTAACTTTAAAATGCATTTGAGTATTAATTAAGCAGAGTTAATTGAATAGATATATCAAACGAATAATCGAAAACAACATTGAAGATTTTGAACTTGAAAAACTTAGAGAAATAGTAACGTAACTTACAATGTAACTTACATTGTAAGTTACATTGTCAGGTAAGTTATAACGACCCTACTACCCAGATAGATTAAACCAAAATTTATACTTTAGTTTTGCCCAAATTTATATTCGAATTCTGCCCAAATTAAACTATAATTTTGTCCAAATTTATATTCAAATTTCGTCTAAATTAAACCTAATTCTGCCTCTAATTTTACATTCGAATTCTGCCAAAATTTATAATTCTAATATAAATTTGGGCAGAAGTAGAGATAAATTTTGGCAGAATTAGGGTTTAATTTGGGCAGAATTCGAATGTAAAATTAGAGGAAGAATTGGGGTTTAATTTAGAAGAAATTCGAATGAAAAATTATAGTTTAATTTGAGCAGAATTCGAATATAAATTTGGGCAGAATTAGAATATAAATTTGGCAGAATTAATCTGGGTAGAATTCAAATATAGATTCGGGCAGAATTAAAGTATAAATTTTGTGTAAAATTAGAGTATAAATCTTGGCAGAATTAGAATTTAATTTGCGCAGAATTCGAATATAAATTTGGGCGAAATTAGAGTATAAATTATGGCAGAACTCGAATATAAATTTGGGTAAAATTAGTGGGCAGAATTCAAATATAAATTTGGGCGAAATTAGAGTATAAATTTGATCAGAATTCGAATATAAATTTGGGTAAAATTAGAGTATAAATTTTGGCAGAATTAGGATTTAATTTAGGCAGAATTCGAATATAAATTTGGGCGAAATTAGAGTATAAATTTTGGCAGAATTAGGATTTAATTTGGGCAGAATTCGAATATAAATTTGGGCAAAATTAGAGTATAAATACGGTTGGTTTATTTAAGTTGATTGATATTTTTAAAAATCTTTGTGAAGTGAAAAATTAATGTGGATCTTGTAGGGGTGACCTACGAGGAATGTTTGATGCTCGTCGATTTCTACACGGAAGGGAGGCACCCAGAGTGGGTGACTCTGAGAACATTATATATTTTCGAAATATTTAATCTTCCCTCTCCGGAACAGGGATGGCGACAAAGACAACGACAGCGACAACAGCAACAACAACAGCAACGACGATGAGCTTAAGAAACCAAATTTGGAAACACATATTCACGAAGTGTAAGAATTTAAAGGTTGCATGTCTAATAAATGTAGAGCAAGCGATCGTAAAATTGGGTTATTTCTGACTTCGCATTGATAGATTTAATACGTATATTTATTTATTTAAATTATGCCCAAAGTAACTTCTGAATATTTAGAAATTTCATATAAAATTTCTTTATTTGATCGATGCTAACTTAGAATTGTGTTTTTGTTAATACGTACAACTCATAAGTTACACGAATCCTTTCCTGATCCCGTGTTAAAGTAAATAATTCTCGCTATTGGATGTTTCAATAGTGGTCCAAAATAAAATTTTTTATCTTCGAAATAAGTTAAAATTTTGTTAATACATAATAATATTATTCGCATACTGAATTTTTTGATTGGTCAAAATTACATAATTCTGCTCATATTTTTTTGTATTGTCTCCATAAGATAAACGTGACTTTAATCATTTTTTAAAAACTAAATATAATACAAAAAGAGCGAGCAGAATCCCTACCCGATCTTGATATAGTGATCGGGATTATTTATATAATTGTCATTTTTTCCAGAACTATTTAATTAACTTCAATTTCATTTTTTAATACAGAATTAATTATATCGTCAATTCATTCTGTAAAAAATAAAAAATGTCTAATTTAATTTTTCATGCAATAAAAATTATCGATGTGATCCGTTATCCGTTTTTCTATTAAAATTATAAATATTAGGCTAATGGATATCCGTATTTACCGGTAATTTTTTTTTAAAAATTTTTGATGCCTAACTCAGCTCAAGCATATCGTGAATATTTAAATACTCGAAAGCTATTTAAAGCAGAAGAAGCTAAATATCTGCTTGTTCTAAATGAACTATTGCGATCTGTTTCTGAAGAATCAGATTATAAAAATGCTTTTGTAACATATGATAAAATTAAAGATGAAGGTAATGACAATTTCAAACGTCAAGTCAAATTTAAAATAGGACTACACTTGCTTGCTGGTACTGGTTGTGAAGAAAATATTGCAAAGGGTGTAAGCTTCATTATTGAAGCTAAACGTCTTGGTTTTTATCCCGCAAAAAAATGGAACCAAGATCATGAAAAAAAAAATGATTATGGTGCAAGCGAGGCAAAAAAACTATTACCAGTGCGAATTTAACGATGATGGAGATATCTCGTTATTACTTTGAAATATAGTTAAATTTTATTTAGATAGTAATTAAAAATGAATTCACTATAATAGTTTACTCTAAAAATAGTAGTTAACTTAACGCTAAATGATGCAGATAATATCTCTCACGGACCCATGGGTCCGTAAATCATGTGATATCATTAGTTTCTTCACGTAAGCTAATCGATAAAAAATAAAATTTAAAAGCAAAAATAAAAAATAATTATACTTAAAAATATAATAGAAAACAATTTACCTTTTAATTTCTTTATTACGTTTTTTTGTTTCGATATTGTAATATAAAAAAAATGTCTTTAAAGATTAAAGGATCATTCTCGGGCAAATTTTCGATTTCTTGTTTCCAACGTTCGTACCAATCAATTTCATTTTCGTAGAGATTTGTCTTCATCTGGTGCCCTTCTGACATGATCAACAATTTTTTTAATTACAAAGTCTTTAGTTATTCTCTTATCTTTCTTTTGTTGCCTGGTTTTAGGTTTTCTTTTTTATGTAAAGTTACGAATTTATTCTCCAACATTAAGTTTAATTGAAAAGGGAATTCCCTTATTATTTAAAACATCTAAATGTGACCAGTCAATAATAAAACATATAACCCACTCCGGAGCACTCCAGAAATGGGTTATATGTTTTATTAATGTCTAGAGTACTCCATCTCCATTAACAACACTACCTAAAGAGTTCCAAATAATTTCTGATAAATTAGAAGAACTTTTTATAACATTAACAATTGTACGTGCACTCCGCAAAATATAACTGATTATCTTTTTATGGTTCTAAAACCTGAAACTGCCACGCATTTAATTATGGAGGACTTTTCATGTGGATTTGACAAGGCTAGAAATATAATGAAAGAAAGTGTGGCATACGGTTCGATGTTTAATGACGAAGAATGGAAATATTAATCGAAAGTGAAAATGATATGAAGATACTGAGGATGAAGATGTTTATGATTGATTAGTTTAGATTAAATAAGTGTTTTTATATTTTTCGTACATTTGTGATATTTGTTAAGATCATAAATTTACGCTAGCAAAATTGGTTTATTTGTCTTCAAAAAAATTTATAATTCTTAGATTCATGCCTACGTGAAGATTTATTTTTAAAGTAACAATATTGCGGTTCCACTAGTCCTTGAGGCATCTGATGATTTTATTGATACCATCAAATATTCTACTTTTAAAATCAAATACGATATATTCTTATGTAAACTTTTTGTTCGGAATAGAATAATTTTAAATAAAGTAATTATATTGAACTACACGATATAATAACTTCCAAATTTAAAATAGATAATCAAGTAGATAATCAAGATAATTGTAGAGTCGTTGTTAATAATTCAACCAAGATTAAACGCGGCAAAGACAAAATAGAAGCATTATCAAACAATACTAATAAACATTTCATATACATTAAATGGTGGTTAGTGAACATGAGTTAATTAATTATCTAAAGAACAATTTTTTATTGATTGTGCCCAACATTCATGTAACCATATTCCATATTTGGGATGCTTAAAGCCAGGTCCATCATTAGAACAAACTTACTCAAATATTTATGTGTTCAAAATTGCAAATTAACATGAAGTTTTAATTTACCGAATCTTACGACGCAAAATTATACATAAAATTTTGCAAAATTATTGAATGCTCAAGATCCATTTAACTATTTTATTGTAAAAACTACAAAAACTGAAGTTTTATGTATAAATAATTGAACGGGGCGTGTCTCTAAGAAAAAAACTCACTAAAATAGATTTCAATATCCTCAGCATTTTTCACCTTTTTAGTTTTCATGAACCATAAAAATTTATCTCTTTTATCATGTATATTTTTTGAAATTGCATAGTTATCGTAAATGCTATCCTTTAGTAAATTAATGATTTTCTTTTCATTTACGGCAACAAAATCAGTTCTAGGAATTTTTGGGTTAATGCACCCTTTTCCATAAATATCCTCTAGTGCTTTATCAAAATTGTTTTCAAATTTAGAATTATAGACAAGTATTGTCAAAAACTCTTCATCTTTGTTTTCGTTTTGATAAATAGTTGACCTTGCCTTTTCTATGTTTATTAAATTTTTTTCATTAATAGCTTTTTTATCCCAGATGATGAGATAACAACAATATTTCCCGAAAGAGACTTTCAGGAATTTATATTTTTTGTATTTTACACTAAAATTATTTCCATTTAATAAATCAATTACATTTTGCTTGAGCATTTTTGAATAAATAATGATATTTTAAGAGTATTCAAGCTAGAATTTGAAGCTTTAAAAATGAAAAAAAATCTTTAAATACTTCAATATTATATAAAAAAGCTATTTAAAAATAATTTAAAATGTAATAAAAGACTATTTAATTATAATTTCGCGCACTGGTAAAATTTGATCGTACTTTTATATACAATTGCAATTTTTTTTTGTATTATTGCGTACTTCAATCTAGCAATTGATAAATTTCTTATTGTAGTAGTCTGTTCCTAAAAATTAACTTGTTGATCTATTATTTAGATCAATTGAATTTCAGAAATTTATATTCAATTGTTTTTAAAAATTAATGCACTCTGTAGAATTTATTGTACAAAGATGTGTTGATTGAAAAAAATATTAGCATTTGAGATGTAAAATGTACCCTGATTATAATTTATTTCAATTTACGAAATAAACAATTTTCGAATTAATTATTATAGATTTTTTAAATAACCAGATCTTTTCATAAAATTTTGGAACATACCCTTTTTTGGTTTATCTGCATTTTTTTCATTTAGTTGACATTTTTGAATTTCATTGGCTTCACTACCCTTGTTCAGTTTTCAGAATTGAACTACATTGAATGGTTTTAATAGGTATATATCCAATTCTTGTCAAGAATGATGTGAATTAAAAACCAACTCACTTTTGAAAATTACTTTTTATTCAAAAATAATAAAAATAATAACAATAGAATAATAATGAATATGTAGTTTATCATTTGTATCATGGAAATTTTACTCATAATTATACAAATATGATAAAAATAATTTCGTAGTTGCTTAAACAAAAATATTCAGGGTGCAATATTAGGTCAAAGTTAATACCCAAGAAGAAGATTCCGAAAGATTTGTGAAGGCAGATTTGAAAACTAGTTTTGATTTGTTAATCAACTGTCTGAATTTTGATTTTGTGGATAATCCCGACATTTTTTATTAGTCCCTCAAGATTTAAAACACTCATTTTTTTATTCTTGCATTTTTTATCATTGGCTGTTGGTCACATGAACACACCGGATTAAGATATTTTGAATGTGTAATATTGGGAGTCTATTTCTTGATTCTTTCATTCTTAGAATTGAATATACAGTATCCTTTGCTGGGGTAACTTGTATAATTCTCGTAATTTAATTCTGCCAAATTTATATTTAAAATTTGTAATTCCGTGATTGGAATTATATAAATAATTAATTTTTAATTTTTATTGGAATTGATATTTAATTGTACCCAATTTTGCCTGGAATTAAATTTGGAAGTCGACCAAGTCGACCTGGAAATTTTGGTTTATTTTTTAGTAAATAAGGAATTCCTTTTACTCTGATTTCATAGGTACCATATAATTGAATACTAAATTTCTCAATTTCTTCCAACAAGATTTTTTCTTTGTTACGGATAGGATTTAAATAAAGAATTTCAAACTCATTACAATCTCCATTTATGTCATCATTTATTTTTTGCTGAATATTTTCATCAATATCTATATTTTCTTCTGAAAGACTAATACCTTCTTCGACTAAATCACAAATATTTTTAAGTTGCTCTTTGATAATTGTACTGTAATCGTATCATTCAACATACTTATTTTATTCATACTATCATTCATTTTTGTAGTTTTTAAGTATTGAAATTCATAAATTGAATTTGAATCAATATTTTCTATATCCGAAGAATTATCTTGTTTTAATACATAATTCTCATTTGGAGTATTACAGTCAGACCTCTCTAAATGCACATCATCGGAACCAGCTCTAGCACATGCATTTAGAGGAGTATTGTATTTAGGGAGGTAAAAATCTATAGATATAATATTAGTTGGGCCCAAAAGAAGACATGCATTTAGAGAGGTGCTGCATTTAGGGAGGGTGCATTTAGGGGGTCTGACTATATTATTATAATTGTAGTTCAATGATTCTATCTGTTAACTATAAACTATCCTATTACTATAATTGTTATTCCAAAATATCAAATCGCCTTACAGAGTTATTATCCATCTCACATACTCTTAAAATGTTTATATTGCATCTTGTATTCCTTAGATTAACTCTTAAAATCAATCATATAAACCCTGATTCAGTCTAATAAGTTAATTACCTAATTCTGATTTACCTAGTTCATAATTCTACTCCACGTGCTTATATTAGAATGAAAGATATTTATAACCCTTCATGTTTACTATTGAAGATAAATCAAACACCCTATATTAACTGCTCTTCAAGAAAATAGTAACAATACTGCCAATTTGCAATAGCATAATTTGTGTATAAATCAGATTATATCGCAAAAGTATATATAATAGCATATTAGCATATCAGAGCTAATTTCGCATAAATAATAGAGCATAATCTGCACATAATGTAGTAAAATTAAAGCAGAATAAATTTTTATTGGATCAGAGAATTTGACAATAAATTAATACAAGTACATGAAAAATTAGAATAACTAGAGGTGTGAATATAATAACATAATTTGTTGTAACTATAATAAGTTACAGGCATTTTTACTATAACTAGTGATGTGCTATTTATATGATACTTGGATTTTTTTAGCATACAATATGTACAGTTTGTATAGTAAATTTTTTTTTATACTATAATTTTGAAATATTATGTAATTTTAATAAAAGCACGCCATTTCGTGTTAAAAAAAAAAAAAAAAAAAAAATATTATATAATTGTTTTAGAATATTTAGAAATTTATAAGTTTTATAGCTTAAACTTCAGAGCTTATAAAATGACTATTAAAATTTTAGTATACAGTATATACAATACGTACAGTACAGTATATATAGTATAGTACATGGCACATCACTAACTATAACACATTATAATACAGCAAGCAGTCACACCTCTAACCACAACTATAATTTGAAACTAATTATTTAATCAGTTTTAAGATATAAAAATAAAACTTTGGTTATAACTTTTTGCATAATTTTATATGATTCATATAACTTGTAGCATAATTCAAAAAAATTATTGAATTCGCATAAACTGATTTGTAAAGCAGGCAGAATTTGGGGTTTATTGCAGCAGAAAATGAGGATCCCTTCTGGGGTACTTTATAATAATCAAAGATTTATAAAAATTTGTATATAAATTAATACAAATTAATACAAATTTAGATTAATTATATAAATTAAACCAAATTTCTAAGGGTAAAATTCATGTGATTTTTATAAATTTGATTGGCTAATAATGTCAAATAATGTGCTAAATTAAGATTTCAAAAATTTCTAAAAGAGAAAATAAATAAATATAAAAAATGAGCAAGGTTAGAACAAAATTTTGAATAAATTTCTGTTGTTTTTAGAAAAAGATTGCAAATTAATATAAAGCTAATATCTTATTACAAATTAATACAAATTTTTGCAATAATTTAAATAAAGATTTCATATAATACAAAAAATTTTACAGATCTCTAATAACAATTCAGCATGCTTATAACTTATTTTTGTTATTAGCACAGCAATAATCAATATGATCAATATGAGTATGTATAATTAAACCTAGGTGCTATACAAAAAATGCATAGATAATCTTCAATTTTAATTGGCTAATGGCTAGTGATTTTTGTAATTTTGGCCCACATTACAAAATTGGTTACTAAATTTTAGCCAGATATAACTTTTAATCTTTTTATTATAAAAATAGAAGTTTTTAAAAAATAAGTATGCATTATAGTAAAATTGGCCTAGAAAAAATTTTCATTTAATAGATAGCTATGATTTCATTAGTAAAATTATGAGTAATTCTGGCATAATTTTTTGATCATTGCTCTTAGCCAATTAGAATCAAGAATTATTTACACATTTTTTGTGTATTATCTAAATTTAATAGTATATATATTAAACCTATATGGGCCAATTTTTACAATTTAAATATGTCATCTAAATTTGAACTTAATATCTAAAAAATAGAATAACTAATAAAAATGATAATTAAAATAAAAATTTATATGTGCTAACTTTTTACACCAATGGTAAATACCTAGTACAAAAATTCTTAAAATTTCTAAAATACAAAAATGCAATTTACATTTAATTTTATTAAGTAACTATACTATTTAGCTCTAAATAAAATTGTCGCTCATACAATTTTACATATATCATTTAAGTTTCAAGCTGTTAGCTTTC
>CAJVPU010000838.1:0-15206 GCA_910591775.1 Dentiscutata heterogama | reverse complement strand
CTCTATAACTATCACACTTCTCTACAATCACACATTTTTGTATCCCACGTGTGTGATTATAGAGAGGTTTGACTGTAGTCGCAAAAACTAAAATACTTATATTTTATAATCCATAGACTAATTTTATTGCTTTAACTGCTATTCTAATTACAAAACACCTCTCTACAACTTTTCTTAGAAGTTAAAAATAGATTCACTTAGTAAATAAAAAGATTTTTTTAAAAAAATTCAAATTTGAAAATTCTAAAGACAATAGAAAAAATTTTACTATATTTTGTTGCTGAACTACTATTGAATCTAAATATATTCATGAACCTTGAACTGAACATAAACTAAATATAAACCTGATTTAAAAGTTTAATACTGAACCTGAACTAAACATAAACTTGACTTAAAAGTTTAATATTGAACAAACTAAATTAAACCTAAATCTGAACTTGGCCAAAGTTCAATTTAGATTCATAAAAACACTAGTTTATTTTAATTCTATATATAAAATAAAAATTAAAAATTAATTGAATTTGACCAAATATTGAAGTAGGTATTAAAAAATTTTTATTTAATGTTTTGATATCTTTAAAGAAGAAGCTACAACTACAATAATTTTTTATCTTTTAATAAATATTTTTTTAAAAACTAGCAATTCAAATTTGATTAATTTTATTAATGATTTCTTTATTACTACTAAACCAAACTTTATAAACTTTTATTTTAATTCTATAAATTATTAAATTAAAATAAAAAATTAACTAAACTTAATCAAATAAGTTTAAAAAACATTTGCTAAAAGTTTAAAAATTTGATTTATTAATAGAATTTTTAACTGTATAAATTTGTCTTCTATAATTATACTGTTTGTTTTATATAAAATAGATATGATTATAAAATTTTAATTGTAATGTTATTATACTGCATTATTAAATATAATAAATTTGGCCTCTATAACTGTCACACTTCACTACAATCACACATTTTTGTATTCCAAGTGTGTGATTATAGAGAGGTTTGACTGTATATTTAATAATAGTTTGTTTTTTTAAAAAATATGCTTATGAAAAAAATGTACTAATTTAGAAGGTGACTATAAAGAGGTTTGACTATATTAAGTTTTTTAATAAATATATTACTAATAGTTTTTTTTTAAAAAAATGATACTTATAAAGGGTGTAATTATATAGGAGATGATTATAAAATTTCAATTGTAATGTTATATTACCAATAATTTTTTAAAAAAATAATACTTATAAAGGGTGTGATTATATAGGTGATGACTATAGACTGTATAATTTTAATTAATTTAGTTTTGATTAAATTTTAGATTGCTAACATCTATACAATTAACAGATTGTGCAATTGTATAAAATAATTTTTAATATACTATGTCTAACAAAGAATCAAACTAAACATAACTAATAATACAGTAATTATCACCAGTTAAACAACAATTTTATTTATTTAGTAATAGTTATTTCTGTATAATATAATTTTGTTTGATCTATTTTTTTTTTTTGTATTGACATTAATATTTTATTGTTTTTTTTTCTTCAGCTAACTTTAACAGAAATGAATACTATATATTTATCATTTTAACCCAGTTCTATTCTAGTAATAATTTTTAATAGTCAGTACTATCCATCTCTGCAAATTTCTGTTAATAAGTGGTGCTATATATTTATCCTTTTCAATTTAAATTCTTAATAGTATATTTCATCCCTGCTAATTTTTGTTACTAAATTTAGTGTAATGTATTGAATTTTTTACAGTTTTTTAAAGGTTAAATTTTAAAAAATTGTTATTATTAACTTTAAATAAATTTATCCAATATAAACCTATATTTATATGGAGTAATATCGAGAAAATGGCTTGTAGTGAATGATCGTCGGGGAATGAGATGTTGCTCCCTAAAATTTAATGGAATTAAGGATTAAATTTCCCTTAACTTCTCTGAACTACTGTAATCAGATCGTAAAACTTTGATCATCATTAAACTCTTAAACCGCACGTGCTACTGTCACAAATTCGTAATTTAAGGTTATCCCAAATTTGTTTATAGATTGCTCTTTATTTAGTATATGATAACACGTCAACGCTATGGGATTAAAAATAATCTCTTTGTTAGCATGTCAACATGCTGGATAGCATGGTATCGTGCTAAGCAGCACGCTAACATGCTGTATATTAATTTAAAAATGTAATAAAGGTAGAGACACTCTCAATTTTCCTATATAAGTAAAAGGAAGTACGTAAGTGTAGTGCGGAAGGGACCTTTGACGCTAGTTTATACAATAGAAATCAAAATGCTTATCTCTTATTTTTTTAATTAGAGCTCTTTACCTCATTTAGTTGCTTCGTCTTGTCCATGTGATTGTTATTTTATAAAAATAAAAGTTCTATTATCTTTGTTGCAAACAACCTATCTTTTATACGCATTTCCTTTTAATATAATCTATAGCATTGCCTTCCATTTTCCATACGTCAACGGTTATTCTTCTTCAAAGTCTTACTGTCTCGATACGACATTCTTATAAGTCGCCGTTAAGCTCATTTATTAGTAACTACTAGAGTTAAACGGAGACCTTATCATTGCTTTCCGAGTTAATAGTTACACTGCTTCCTCCTTTATTTCGGTATCACATATTGACCAAATTTATAACCTATACACATTACCATATATATTTACCGTACTGAAGTAGAGTGGGGTATAAATCGCTCAATATCTATGAACCGGATAGATTGATAGCTCACCAGTTTTTTTTACTCCATGATACGCTCAACTAAGAAATCCAGTTGATATGTCCTTTGGAAACATGGGTATTACTCGTGTTAGCACTAGGCAACACTCATTATCGAAAATCTGCTAGCCTAATGAAAAGCTACTAAAGAAGTAGTTATGATGAATTTTTATTTTAGTTAAGGAGGTTTGATGGAAATAAGATTTGTAATAAACGGATGGAAGTTGATCCGATGAATGTATCAAGAGAATTCTAAGCAGCCAAAACCTTTCTTGTACACGTATTCAGGTTGTTTTTGAGCACATCCTTCCTTTTTAAAGTTCTCTGAGAGAATTTCTAAATATATTATATTTCATAATTATATTACTTGATTGATATACGTATTATTGTATTGTTGATTTATACATATCATCTCTTATTGAATTACGTATATAGTTGCTGAGTGCTTGTATGACCAATTCGTATATCTTTATTACTTCTTGTCTCTAATACTCGTTTACCATCCTGATTAAATTGACGCCTTGTGTCTGAACTTTACCAATTAGATGGTAGCAATGTATCCTTAATAAGTGTAGATACTGTATCTCAAATAAGAACGCATATTAGGCAATTTAAAATACGTACGTACGTACGTACAATAAAAGTTTTTAGTGGCTACTCCTTTGTTTATTTCCATTTTAATAATAATCAAAGATTAAACATTTCATGCTTAGTGGTACATGTGATTTGTTTATCAATTTTATGTGTACATCATAGGATGAGAATGGGCCCAGATGCAATTTTGTGAATCTAAAAAAACCGATTAAAATTTCATCGCAGTTGTCAACAAACTGGTTTATATTTTACAATCTTAGCAAATTTTGCTATATAAACATCAGTTGTAAAGAATTAGGATAGTTATTGCCAATTGATACTAGCATTTGTCTTTGGTTCTTTGGGGATTTTCCTGGCCACAACAATCACTTCCCTGGATCCCTGCCTCAATTGCAAACACATACAATAAAAGTTATATAAAATTTATGTTCACTGCACCCTCTAACATAATCAGTGTATCTAAACTTTTCTCTCGGCTGTACATTCCTTAGTTTCTTCGCATAATTTCTTACTTGAGATAATAACCTATTTGCTTATCGGGAGGTTATTTAAAGCTTGGAATAGTATAGATAACCTTTTATTTGTTAAGTAGATAGGAAGTGGTTTTTTCAAGCGATAAAATTTCTCTCTGACTAAATATCATATAATTACAATAACTAAAACAAAAAAATATGGATAACGCCCAAAGATGGTTAGATCGAACTTATCCAAAAGAAGAAAGGGATGAGATTAGAGTAATAGAGATAGATGATGAGACTAAAGCTAAAAGATTAAGTGGCGAATTGTCTTTGGATCATTTTAATAATATCATAGAAATGGATTTGTCTAATAATGATATAACTAAATTAGATGTAAGCGATTGTTATGTACTAGGGCGAATAATTGTAGCAAATAATAGTCTTACTAAATTTCTAAATCAACCTAGAGATATTATTAATCCTGAAAAACTAACATATTTAAATATGATGAACAATAATATTGATGAAATTAATTTGAATCATTTTTACGACTTCTATAATTTAGAAGAATTATATATTGGAACAGATGATAGACTAAAACTAGAACAAGGTTCTTATAATCGTTTTCATGGCACTCTAAGACCTCTAAAAAATTTGACGCATTTAAAGGTTTTGGACATTTCTAACACTGATATTAGTAAAGGCTTAAGGCATTTACCGAATAGCTTAGAAAAATTCTTTTTTGATGCTAATCGGCCCGGAGCCAAAGTAGCAAGA
Source organism: Dentiscutata heterogama (assembly GCA_910591775.1). Classification (NCBI taxonomy): domain Eukaryota; kingdom Fungi; phylum Glomeromycota; class Glomeromycetes; order Diversisporales; family Gigasporaceae; genus Dentiscutata; species Dentiscutata heterogama. The sequence continues at coordinate 10,645 of CAJVPU010000838.1, read as the reverse complement.
ATTAAAGAGAAACTTAGACCTTTTAAAGGAGATTTTAAGAAATATAAGAAAGAAAAATCGATGAAAATTTCACGTAAAAAATCAGTAGAAAATTATGAATCAGAAGACCAACTGGAAATTAATAACTTGCTAATAGTAGGACGTACCGGCAATGGTAAATCAACACTTGCAAATGTATTGAGTAATACAAATAGATTTAAAGAAAGTGACAAATCAGTTAGTGTGACTAGGTACTTCGAAGACGAGATGTTTACGCATAATGGAAAATTATATCGAGTGGTTGATACAATAGGAGTGGGTGACACTAAATTACCTAAGAAACAAGTCATACTAAGAATAGCTGAAGCTGTCTTTACTATGAAAGAAGGGATAAATCAAGTTTTTTTTGTTGTAGGAAGAAGATTCACTAAAGAAGAGATTGATACTTTTGAGTTACTAAAAACAGTTATTTTCGAAAGTAATATTATCAAACATACTACAATAATAAGAACCAATTTTACTAACTTTAGGTATCCAGATAGGGTTAAAACTGATCGTCAAGAAATAATGGATGAAAATAAGGTTCTTGCTGAAATAATAAATTCATGCAATGGAATTATTCATATCGATGCTCCTCCGATTAATATTGACTGTGAACTACGTTCACGTTTAAATAAAGAAGACAGGAAAGAATCAAGAAATATTTTACTAAATCATATAGAGAGATTTAATGGAAATTATAAACCTTATCTAAAAACTTGGGATCAACTTTATGTAAAAGTTTGTAACTACATGAAAATGAAGTATGAGTTAGAAAAAATCTTACAAAATTCGAATTCTTTTGAGGAGATCAATAGAATAAAGGAAAAAATAGCAAAATTAGAAGAAAAAGTTGTCAAAGAAACTGAGTTGCAATGTGATGTAGAAATACCTTTGTTTGCGAAAATAAAACTTTGTTTTAAAAGCAAAAATGGTATATGCCAAATAATTTAACGTTACAAATCTACTTTTCAAATTAATGACAAGCAAAAAATCATCTGGGAATTGGAAATTAGACTAATTTTAAAATACAAACTTATAATTGCTTGTGCACCGGCAAAGTGAGATTTTTAAAATGCTCATGAAGAGTGACATATTTAATATTGTTCTTTTTATTATTATTAAATTTTATATTTATTATAATAACTTGGCTTAAGATATTTTGTTATAATATCTTTTAATGGGTTTTTAGCAGTAGTTAACATTTTATATTTTATATTTTTTAACTTTGATTTATGTTTATATCTTTATTTTTTCAGATTTTGTTAATAATTAAATAAATTTATCTTTATTGAATAAAAGTAAATGTGAATTTGTATTAGGCCACGCAAAGTTAGAGTGGTCGATACCCTATGTAAACTATGTAAATCAAAACTATGTAAAGTATACTATAAAAATTTATTATTTAAAAATTTTATATGGATCTTAATTTTATTTATGTGCTATAATTCTTCACGAATTTAAATAGATGTATAGCCTTAACAGCTCGATTGTTTCGAGTAAAATTTTGTAAAGACTAATATTATGTCCCTACAAGCAAAGTTACAGAGCTATTTCTTTCATTTATATATAGAAAAAACTAATTCAAATCCATTTTAGGAAGTAGTTTAAAGAAATATTTTATGATTAAAGAAAAGAAATTGCACTGTAACTTTGTTTGTAAGACATAATATTGGTTTTTACAAAATTTTATCCTAAACTATAAAGCCGCTAATGCTATACATCTATTTAAAATTTCGTGAAGAATTATATACATAAATAAAAATTGAGATCCATATAAAAATTTTAAATAATACATTTTTATATTGTACTACATAGTTTTGATTTACATATGATATCAACGCAAAGTGCAGGTTAGATTTTTTACTAATTTACTGTTAAGATAATAGACTCATGTACACATTTAAGTTCATTCACAGTTATTTTGCAATTTGCATAACATGGGAATCATAAAATTATGTCAGCGGTCAAATTTTTAGTTTTTTTTTTCTATTGAAAATTAAGGACACTGGTTGTCAGTATCGGATAAATTTATAGAAAAATAATAGAATAATCGGGACTTTAAATTTTTTTTTTATTTGAAAAATTGAAAAAAATGGGTCGGCAAGTTATGAAAATTTATATACTTCAATTGATAATCGACATAATTCGCTGAACATAAACATCAATAAGTGAAATATGTCACTCATTGATCGTGGAAATTCAAAATGATGTATGTTAATTCTGAATTGACAAGAATCATAAACGACAACTGTGATAAATATTTTATTTAATTAAGCCATGTAAATATTATAGTAAAATATATAATATATGGTTTTTTTTACTAATAGGTCATGTATAAAAAAAGATTACACTATAGCTGCAGTTTAATGGTCTGGACTAAAAGAAATAGGTATCATTATTAATATTTGGAAGTCAGTTATCAAGGACTGAAATCAAAATCCCAAGCATTCTTTTTGTATTAATAAAATACATTACCAGTTTTCTACCCTTCTATAACATCAAATAATTATTTAATATTGATATTACTAAATGATTTAGGACGATTTTTAAAAATTTGAAACTTCATATTCATCTATTGAAAATTTTCTTTAATTTTCCTAATTGGTTTTTCAAAATATAATCTACGACATTTACATTCACGATCTTTAAGTATACGTAAATCACCTCAATCAGGTCCATAATTTCCTGAACGTATTGGTTTACAAATTATTGATTGTTCATGTTTATCAATGTTCAAATTAAAAATAAAACTATTACGTATTTGCTAATAATTTTCTTTTGATGTGATTTCCAACTTTTTGGATTATATCCATATCCACCTAAATTCCTTCGACCTTTATTATCACATTTACTATGAAAGTTAGTTGGATTAAACCATCTCGACTACCCATAATTAATAACTTGTAATTAAAGGATTTTTAGGTCTAAAGAATTTTAATAGACTAATTGTAGGAAACTTTCTAGATGATTTATAAACCCATTTAGAAATGATTTCAAAATGTTCTTGTTTAATTATGCTACATTGTAAATTAGGGTCACTTTATGATCGAATTAGGTTACTAACGTTTCAGGTTTTTCTTTTAATTCTTTAGTATACGGTCGTTTATTAGGATCATCGTCCCAACAACATGTATATGATTGGACGTAGGGTTCCGAGGCATTTTTTACTGGCTTCTCTCTTTCTCCCCTAAATATTCGAAAAGCTATTTCATCTTTTCCATTTAATGATTTAAAAGGTGCATTCCACTTAAAAATTCCCATAAAATTACATCAAAATTATCAATATCTGATTTCTCAACACGAACGTATGTGTAATTTTGGATCTACGTAAGCTGATGCTTCATGTACTGTAGCGGGTGTAATAGTCGTTAACATTGATTTAGAAGTTACCAAAATCAGCCAACATCATTTTCCATCATGAACCATGACATTCCTAGGATGCTATAAAAAATTTTTTTCAATAATTGATAAATAACCTATAAAATAACCCAATATTATTATTACAATTCTTTAATAAAAATTTAATAATAAATCTTAAATGTACGAGACTCTTGAAATTTCAAAGTTGTCGCAAGATACAATTATTAGCATATTTTAGGATCAAAAAATAACGATTATGATCATGATTTTTAGCAAATCCATAGAATTGATTAATATTTGGATGGTAGAGTGTATTAAGCAATAATTTAACCTTCAATTTTATGAATTTTGTAAGAATAGGGATTTTAATAATTATATACCTCTCTGTCAAATTTCCTGATAGCACCCTTGTTTTCAATTTTTAGACTTTTTAATGCAACTGTTAACACACGATTCTTCCAATATGCTCTTGTTGTTTGACTATATATTTCTTCATCTTTTGCAAGTCAGAGAATTCATTATAGTTACATAGATTGATACTATTTTCTTTGATAATATCCTCAAGAAAGCATATTAAAGAATTATTCGTGGATTCTAAATCACTTATATTTAAAGTTACATATTATTAGAATATTAATGATAATTGCTCAATAATGTCAGAAGATAAATTTTAATGAATATACTAAAAAATTATGCTCACTTAGGTGTTAAACGAATGAAATATTGTATCAGTAAAAGTTTAGACTGTTATAAATTGAAAAGAAACTAATAATGTCTTCTCTAAATGAAATACGTTTATTATTGTTATTAGAATTATTAACTACACTTGATTCTATAGTTGTAGTCAGCTTATTTCAACTGTGGTCTTTTCATCTTCAATTATAATTATAGATTGTTCATCTTCAATTGTAGTCTATTTATAAATGTTTAACAATATCATTTTTTAATAAATATTTCAGTGATTGTTATTGATAACTTTTCAATTTCTGTTTCAGTTTTATCTAATGTTGGGCGCTGGTTTGGATCAGAAAACCTACATATGCTGTAAAGACTCGAATAATCAGTTGATATATTAACAATAACCTTTTTCTCTTTATTTTTGGGAATATGGCAATTAGAGGATGGAGAACTCCACTTGTAATTTCCAGAGTAATACTCCTAGACTATAAATGTCTAATATTTTATCAAGAGTAGCAGAATTTCCTTTTATATATTTTGGTTCAGTGTATGCCGGTATACCTGCCATAGTTGTATTTGTGCTATTGGAATCATTTAATTGTTTTGATACACCAAAGTCTTCAATTAAAGCCTTACCATCATTTATAAGAATATTTTTAGAATGCTAAAAATTTTATAAAAAAAAAAAAAAAAAGAATTAAATTATAAATTTATAAATATTTCAATGTAGGAATTTATTTTAGAAGCTTAGATCTCGAGTAATATCTTTGTTATGTAAATAAATTAGTCCAAGAGTAATTTCTTTCGCGATTTTGATAAGTTTGACCCATGAAATTGGAATATGATTACTACTCATATAGCTCTAATAATTTCAAATCGATCAACTTAAAATGTTTAATATTAGTCATGGTGATAAGAAAGGTGCGTTATCGATACATCAATAGTTATTTTTTTTATTATCGTATCAAAAACGCAACTTTAAAATGCATGTTTGCCATCACGTGGTTATATTTGCTTTAGTATAACAAAAAAAAAGTCTATAGTCCAGACACACAATGCTACGCATTAATCTCACAACAACACTAATTTAACCAATGTATTGTACTTAAAATTAGTTATTTATTTTATGGTGCAAAAATTTGGTCACAAAGCTGAACGAAGCTTAGAAAGTAGCCCTTTGGAATCTATTTAAAATCTAGATTCATTTTTAATAAAGTTTCAATGCATTATTCATATGATTAATTTTATTTTTACTTTAAACTATCTACTGTATCACACTTAAACAGAATATTTTATTTTTCTCGAAATGTTGGACATTTTGTTTAATATTCCTAATTACCAATTCAATTTTTCAGCCTCTACTTATTTCAAATATGCTAATTACAAATATTCTACAATTATTACGATTGGATTCTAGATATATATTTTATATTCCTTGAAACAGATTATGAAGCCGCTCAAAGGTGTGTTGTACGTCAAAATAGAATGTCACTAAATTTAAATAGATTGTAAATATATTTAAGTTTAAACAAAATTTTAAATCAACTTAAAAGTTGAATTCGATGTTATAAAAAAATATTTTAAAATTAAACTATTGCATTGAAAATTTTCAAGACAATATCTTAAATCATTTTGAGTTCTTAAAAATTAACACATTAAATTTTGCAACATTAGCTAGGTATAAGTCCTCAATCAACAAGTGTTATTTTTCAATTTTCGGCGATTAATAATAATTTGGGTGGTTTTTTATACAATTAGTTGTTAAATAATCAAACAGTGTCAGGGTATTCCGATTAATTAATTGATATAAAGAAAGGGAACTACTATTCGCACCATGGATTTTTACTATTCGCAGGTTTATGTAAATCCTTTCAATTTTATCACATAATTATTTACAAAATTTTTAAAATTTGATCGAAGATATCTCAGCAACTAATCGATCAAATTCAATCAATTTTTTTTTATTCGAATTCTATGGATTTGTAGAATTCAAATAAAAAAATTTTCATAAAATTTGATTGATTATTTTCCGAGATATCTTCGATCAAAGTTTGAGTAAAATTTTAAAACGTATGTCACATAAAAACTGCGCCGAAATTGTTTACAAAGCTTTGATCGAAGATATCTTGGCAACCAATTGCTCAAATTCGATCAAAACTTTTTTTATTCGAATTCTATTGATTTGTAGAATTCAAATAAAAAAATTTTCATCAAATTTGATTGATTGATTAATTTCTAAGATATCTTCGATTAACATTTGAGTAAAATTTTAAAATGTATATCACATAAAAACTATGCCAAAATTGTTTACAACTCTTTGATCAAAGATATTTCGGCAACCAATCAATCAAATTTGATCAATTTTTTTTATTTGAATTCTATGGATTTGTAAAATTTAAATAAAAAAATTTTCATCAAATTTGATTGACTGGTTTCCAAGATATCTTTGATCAAAGTTTGAGTAAAATTTTAAAACGTATGTACATAAAAACTGTGTCAAAATTGTTTACAAAACTTTGATCAAAGATATCTTGGCAACCAATCAATCAAATTCAATCAATTTTTTTTATTCAAATTCTATGGGTTTGTAGAATTCAAATAAAAAAAATTTCTTCGAATTTGATCAATTGGTTTCCGAGATATCTTCGATCAAAGTTTGAGTAAAATTTTAAAACGTATATAAAAACTATGTCGAAATTGTTTACAAAACTTTGATCGAAGATATCTTGGCAACTAATCGATCAAATTTGATCAAATTTTTTTATTCGAATTCTATGGATTATTAGAATTCAAATAAAAAAATTTTCATCAAATTTGATCGATTGGTTTTCAAGATAACTTCGATCAAAGTTTTGTAAACAATTTCAGCACAGTTTTTATGTGACATACGTTTTAAAATTTTACTCAAACTTTGATCAAAGATATCTCAGAAACTAATCAATCAAATTTGATGAAAATTTTTTTATTTAAATTCTAAAAATCCATAGAATTTGAATAAAAATATTTTGATCAAATTTGATCGATTAGTTGCTGAGATATCTTCAATTAAAGTTTAAAAAGTTTGTTATTGTTTAAGTTCCAAAAAGAGTGAAAAGGAAAGAAGAGAGTTCTTTACAGAAGCTAAATCATTGCGTTTAATATTGAGTTCGCAGTGATATAAGACAGGAGAGGAGAAGGAGAAGCAAAAAAAAGATTTGGCCTTTGTGAATTGGTGTCTCCGTTTAGGTCATTGTTTTACTTTTGATTTTTCAGGTGAAGTGGAGAAAGAGGAGGAAGAAAAGACAACGAAAGTGGAAGCTGGAAAAGTAGAAGGAGCCAGTGAGGAGGCAATTAAGGTGGATAAATATGATTTTCGCAATTTTGACTTTTTTCAAATTAGAAAAGAAGTTATGGCGATTGACCCTGAAAAATATCCCGAAGTGGGGATTTGAGTTAAGAAAAATAGGATAAAGAATAATTTAGACCGCCACCAAAGGTGGTGATTTAGCGTCCAAGAGTGGGAGGAAAAATTTCGCCGCTTGTTAGAGGAGTATAATGAAAAGAAAATAGATATTCGGGATTTAAACAGTAAATTAATGGAGTGGAGTTGAATAAAGAATTAGAAAAAGAAAATCAAAAAGTTAATCAGCAAATTGAAAAAGATATTCATTATCCATTACGGAAAAAGTTAATGGAAAGGTTATAAATAATTATGTGATAAAATTGAAAAGATTTACATAAACCATGGTGCGAATAGCAAAAATCTAGCATGGTGGACAAACCCAATTTTGGGTGATCGTTATTGTGGCTTAGTCAATTTAATAAAAAAATTTTTTTGATTTTTTATACAGGTTAAAGTACTTTTTATTCTTGCGGTTTCTCAAAACCTTTATTTCTACTTGTCTATCTGTATGTCATTTTCTAAGGGCCACATGTTTGACACCAAGCTTTTGATGTGTTGTATCGATTGCAATTTGCATATTTTCCATTCTACCCAAATCTTTTAGAACCAAATTCATCAAACACTAATATATATTCATTGGTTGTGGTATTTTGAGTTAATCCAAAGATACTTTTACTTTCTAATTGCAAATGATCTTTAAACTTATACTGTATAATTATATACATTAATAGAAGTTAGGCATATCACTTTACCAATTAATTAACATATAATAAAATTATATAATATCATCTTACCTCTTTTAAAATATTTAATAAATTTTGTGAACTAGCCAATGTTTTAAGCTCCACGGTATATGATGGTATACGTAACTGTGTATATTCCCATCCACTTCTATATACGCATTGTATTCCATCTAACCACATTGCTAAATGTCTATTACCAATTGTTTAAATACAATCCAATTTATTAAAAGGAATCCACTTGATAACATTTTCATATTCTGTGGCTTTAAGTTGAAGTTCTTTAATACAATTATCAATTTCTTTATTTTCACTTGTCCATCCATATGTTATTTTCTGAGGGTTATATGATAGACACCAAGCTTTTGATGTATTATATTGGTTGCAATTTGCATTTTCCTTTCCACTCAAATTTTTTAGAACCAATTCATCAAATACTAACATATATTCATTGGTTGTAGTGTTTTGAGTTAATCCAAAGATATTTTTATTTTCTAATTGCAAATGATTTTTAAATTAAAAAATATTTATAATATATAGATTAAATAATCCATGTATAATAAGTTAAATAATATCGTCTTACCTCTTTTAAAATATTTAATAAATATTGTGAACTAGCCAATATTTTAGCTCCACTTTATATAATAATATACATAACTGTATGTATTTATTCTCATTAACACAATATTTTCCATCTAACCAGGTTGTTGAAAACTTATTACCAATCTTTTGACTATTATCTAATCTATAAAAAGGAATCCACTTGATCATATCTTCATATGATGTAGCTTTAAGTTGAAATTCTTTAATACAATCATTGATATTCTTATTTCTACTTGTTCATCCTTGTATTGTTTTCTGAGAATCACATGTTTGACACCAAGTGAATAATGTATTATATTAGTTGCAATTTGTACAATTTTTATAATTTATCTCTTTCAAAACCAAATTCATCTAATACTAACATATAATTATTTGTAGTCATGTTTTGAGTGAATCCAAAGATGCTTTCATTTTCTAATTGCAAATGATATTTAAACTAAAAATATTTATTATATGCATATAATAAAAGTTGAATCTATAGCTTTATTATTAAATAATCCAAGTATAATAAAATCATATAATATCATTTTACCTCTTTTAAAATATCTAATAAATTTTGTAAATTAGCTAATATTTTAAACTCTACCTTATATAATGATATATGTAACTATGTATATTTATTTTTTCATCTATCTCTATTCACAAATTGTTTTCTATCTAAACTTATTACCAATATTTTGAATATTATCTAATCTATTAAAAGGAATCTATTCAACTAGGTTCTAATATTCTGTAGCTTTAAATTAATTCTTTAATACAATCATCAATATCTTTAACATTGTTTTTTAAGGGTTACATGCCTAACACCAATTCTCTGATATACTATATCGGTTGCAACTTGTATATTTTTCATTCTATTTCTTTTTTTTTTAAACCAGGTTCATTAAATACTAACATATATTTATTAATTGTAGTGTTTTCAAAAACACTTTCACTTTCTAATTGCAAATAATGTTTAAACTTATAATATATAAATTAATAAGAGTTAGATATATATTATTATTAATCGAATAATTTTTTATATCTAATAAAATAAACTTACTGTAGAGCACTGCATAAAGTACTCGGGGTCTTATTCAAGAATATTGTTTTTTAAATTGATTAGTACCTGGGGGTACTGTGTTAGGAACTGAGTACTATTTTAGGGGATACACTATATAGGAGGGTATTGTATGTGAGGGTATTATGTACGGGGTATTGTATGCATGCAGGGGTATTGTATGTGGAGTCTTGTATAAGTTACTTTTAAAAGCAAACTTTACGAATAACTATTGTAAGAAACAATAATGTGTGGGTAATACAATGTAAGTATCGGTGGTAGAGTTTATCGTATGCAAGGCCTTTTTGCATAACTGATAATGTATTATGTTGTATATACATACATATATACACAGTACAGCAGTATCGATATGAAGTAAAATTGTATATAAGAGAGATCAAAAATAATAAATTAATTCTCTTCCTAAAAATTTAAGTGATTATTCTCTTATAACAAACACTATGATGGAAAATATTACATATGTATTCATTGAACTATGATTTAAATAATAAAAAAGCATGGTTAGTGGTATTAGTGAACTGAAAATAAGTAATTTAAACCTGACTTATCTATGCTATTTATTGTAGGATTAACTAAAGAGTGCCATTTATTGAGTTGGAATTAGATAGATTAATGCCTATCCATGAAAATAAAGGGCTGTAAATTTTTAACAAAACAGATTCTCTATTAAATAAATATATATGTATAAAATAAAATAAAAATTAAAAGTGACCCTCTCTCCCCATCTATCACTCGTACAAAATTTTTCTAACAAAAAAATTGCTAAATAATTAAATAACTCTAAATTTTATTAAGCCAACT
>CAJVPU010000837.1:0-15206 GCA_910591775.1 Dentiscutata heterogama | reverse complement strand
ATATACTTTATTATTAAAAATTTTAATTTATATATAAATAGAAAACAGATTATTTCAAGTAGTTTTTTCAGAATATAGTTTATATAAATATAACATAAATATAAAATCGGATTCTTTCCTGTGGTTTTTCCGGAATATATTTTATTATTGGAATTTTCTAATTCAAATATGAAATGTTTTCAGAATATTTTCTGAATACTTTTTGTAACAAAAATTTATACAATGATTTTAAGATCATTAATTGGAATATAATCAGAATATTGCTAAAATACCTAATTGTAATCGGAATATAATGACTAAAAATTTTTTATAGGGAAAGCTCATTGACCAGAGAGCAATCGCCACAGGGCTTGTCCCCATAAACTAGTTCATAAGGGTTTTTTTATATGATCTACACTACGAATTGTTTATAGCTACTACAACCAACCTCAAGCCGAATGACCAGTCATTTCTACCAGTTGTCTCATGCCATTTTCTTAGCTTTTGCTCCAAAATACCATTGGCACATTCTACTAAACCTTGCAACTGAGGATGCCTAGAGTGTTCATTAATAATTTTCATTGATGGCCATAGTGCGATTAATTTCTTGATCACTTGTGCTACAAATTCCTTCCCATTGTCTGACTATAATATGGTTGAAGGTAATCCAATCATGTGAAAAAGATTAAAAAGATATACCGTGACTTCAATCGGTCTCTTGGATATTAGAGCTCTAGCCCACGAGAACCTACTAAAATAGTCTCTTACATGGCACACATACTTGAACTCTCCATCCGGAATGTAAGTTAGATTGATCAAATCTATCTGCAGGAAAAAAAAAAAAAAATTAACAAAAAATTTAATTTTGATCTTTAAAAATGTAAAACTTACCTAAATGCGAGACAAAAAATTTTTTGCTATAATTGGCTTCGCCACTAAAGGATAGAATACCAGTTTTTGGGCTATATACATAGTGCAATTATTTACAAATTGTTCCACAACCTCTTGTTTTACAAACCCCCACTTTTCATGAACTGATATCTAGGTTTGCTTTTGACCACCATGTTGTGTTATTTCACTATAGATATGACAAAGAACCTCATAAAACCTTTCAGTTATCAATATAGGATTATTTGTAGCCTTTATAATTACTTTGTAATCTCCAGATATAATTTCTTCAAGCCTAAATTTTTTTTTGGCCCAACCTCATATATTCTTGTCATAAAGTGAGGTGTCTTTGGGGTTTAGTAAAATGTTTTTTATCTTATTTAAAAGTTCCAGATTGATTAAGGCTTTTTCTTGCTTTGCTTTTGGAAGATTATTTATATAATTTTTCAAGATTTGATCAAGAGTATCTCTACTAATAAATGTATATTTCATTTTATAGGCGGTGAAAAAAAAAAAAAAAATTGTGCAAAAAAAAAAAAAAAATGATGCCAAAAAAAATAAGGCAACTAAGCCAATATCAAATGTATTAGTAAGCACCAAAAACAAAGCCAAAGCCAACATTCAATATATTAGTAGCACTAAGAACAAAGCCAACGTCCAATGTATAATTAGTGGGCACCAAGAACAAACTCAATGTCCAAAGTACTATTTAGTAGACACCAAGAACAATGCCAACATCCAACGTTCAAGGTATTAGGCACCAAGAACAAGCCAACATCCAAGTACTATTAGTAGGCACCAAGAACAAATCTAATGTTCAACGTATAAGGTATTAGTGGGCACCAAGAACAAACCCAATGTCCAAAATACTATTAGTAGGTACCAAGAATTAAGCCAACATCGAATATATTAGTAGGAAACAAGAACCAAGCTAACTAACAAGAAATAAAAATCAAGTACAAAAAAAAAAAGAAGGTAAGATAAAAGCAAAAAGGCTTTTTATGTTCTTATTGTAATAACATTATTTCATTTTTCATAATTACGTTCTTATATTTGCTAAATTTTTTTTTTTTTATTTTGTATCAGATTACAACCTATGCACCTCAGGTGACTGATCAACAGGCTACGTGCATCATCTAAAAATTGGCATCTGATGTGTATCAGATTGTATTCAACGCAAGGATACATCTAAGACACAACATATACATTTAATTATTATTCAATTTATGAAATACGTAGACCAAATAATATTTTTTTATCTTCAACTAAACATTTTGCAACATGTACAACTAAAAAAGTTAATTTTTCAACACCTATTTTAGCTAATTATAATAATATTCTTTTATTTAACCCAATTAATATTGATGCTAATAATCTTTGTAAACAGTTAAAACAAATATATAGTTCACTTTTTGATTTAAGTTATAATTATTTAAAATCTCAATAGATATCTTATTCAACTCTTGAATTAGATAAATTTGAAAGTATAGATAATTTAACAATTCATTTATATGATGATGCTATTTTAGAATATAAAGAAGAAAGATCAATAAAAGATTTATAGCTTGTAGATTTTAAATTATTAGAATTATACTCATTTGATGATTATGTTAATACTCTTAAAATGATTATTAATGTTTCTTCACTTAATAATTATTTAAATCAAAATGTAATTTCAATAATTACAAATTGGTCAAGACAATTATTTATTAGAAAAATTTATTACATATTTAAAAATTTAACAATCAGCAACAAATATTCTACAAGTTTATAAAAATTTTTATCTAATTATTGGTCCTCTTCATGTTGTATTAAATAGTAAAGAAACAGCATTAATAATTAATTATAAATTTTTTAAACAACTATTTTATTTTGTATTCGGTAATAAAAAAAATTTGCTAAAAAACCTAAACTTTGGCGAATTAATCTTTTATTAGAATTAGTATATAAATCATAGCAAAAAATTAAAAAAATAATAGAAAAATTTGGATTATATTGTAAAGATACTGAATATAGAATGGCTATTGATTTATTAGATAATATAATTCCTGCTACTTTGAATATTTATGAATTTTATTTAGATCTGGTTCATATATAGAATATATAGAAACAATTTTTAGAATTTGGATATTTGCACTAAAATTGTCTAGAAAAAATTATAATAAAGCTCCTTTAGCTTTTCTTTCAGATATTTTTTATTAGACAGATAATAATCATCCTTTTAATGATACTATTAAAAATTTTTTAGTTCATTTTAATGATTATTATATAGAAAATATACATAGTAGAATTAGAGCTTATATAACAAAATATTCTACTAAAGAAGAAATAATTAGAGAAGTATTTGTTATAGATAAGTTATTAAATATTTTAAATTTTTTTAATAATTATAATTTTTTAATATTATAAAATTAATTATTTATATATATTATATATTTGATTTATATTGCCATGATCAATTTAAACAAAACTTTCAAAATTTTAAAAAATATTCTTATACACAATCAAGTTTAGAATATTTAATTCAAAAAATATCTATTTTTTTATTAAATTATTTTAAAAAAATATATTTAACTAAAGGATTAGAATATCAAGATACAAATTATAAATCTTTTCATTATTATTTACCAGCACTTGAAATTACTGTATCAACAAAACAACTTCTTTGTAGATATTCTACCAAAAAAATTTCTTCATTAATTAATTGTGATTTATATAATACTCTTTTAAAAAATCAATATGAAGCAGAAGTTTTAATTTGTGATTATAAATATTATATAGTATACTATAATGCTATAGAAGGAAGATATAAATATTGTTATGATTATTATGAAACTAGAATTAAATATAATATAAAATCTTTTATAAATAGATTAGAAAAAGATGCTAATATATTAGCTAAAGGCAAAATCTATAGGTGTCGCAAAATTTACTTATGAATAGTGAGTTACACCTTGGTTAGGTAAGAAATGATGGGCCGTTTGTGACCAGAAAGTTTAAAATAGGTAATCCCCTAGTTGGGTTGCAGGTATGGCAGCTAGTGTGGAACCTTGGGCAAACTACTTAAATAGGCAACCAAAAGTTGCAAGTATGGCTAGTCGTACTCTCACTTGTAAAAAGCCAGAAAGCTTAAATAGGTAATCTTCTAGTTAGATTGCAGGTATGGCAGCTAGTGTAGAACCCAGGCGGACTACTTAAATAGACAACCAAAAGTTGTACGTGTAGCTAGTTGTACCCTCATCATAATTGTAAATGTTGTTAATTATCTAATAAAAAGCCCCCGGCTATAGAGGTCACCTTAACACCGAAAAAAAAAAATAATAATTTTTTTGAAATATTATAGCCAAATTTTAATTAAATTGATTAGTTAATAGTGTTAATAATATATTTTAATTATTAAATATAATAAAATTGAATTTTGTGATATACTAAATAAAGTCAAATCTACTTACTTGATAAGATTTTTGATTTTGTTTAAAGATTTTTAAAATATTCTAACTTTTTGATTAATTACTTGTAATATTAGTATCTATTTTATAACTATCTATAAGAGTAGAGATATTTATCACCTGATTTTTTTTTATTAAAAGCTTATCCCCTCTCTAGCTCCTAATATACAATTAATCAGGTATTATATATAAAATTTTAATTTTTTTGACCCTTCTCCTAAAAAATCACCTGATAAATATCTATACCCTAACTCATACAGAACTGCTAATTCTCTAATTCAATTTTGAAGCTAAAACAAAACATAGAAATAATATATTTTTTAATCAAAAAACAAGATATACTCTCATAATACAAAGAGACAAGAAAGTTAAACAAAGAGGAGTTACTTAGAACACCTATCTAGAAAGTATAGTTAGACTTTTAACCAAAAGAAGGCTTTAAGAATTTTGTTTTAAATTTGTTAGTATTTTGGGGAATTGGCTTACACCCTGAACTGTTGATCAGTTTCTCAACATGTAAACAATAACAGAAACAACAAATAAACAACAAATAAACAAACAAACAAATAAATAAACAAACAAACAAGACATGTTCTATTTTTAGCAACAACCCAAATTCCAGATCCAACAGGAATCATCTAGAAAAGTAAACTAATAGCGAAAGATTAATGAATTATACACCAGTACCAGAATAAAAAATTAATTTCTTTAAAAAAGAATGCTAAGCATTTAGGCTTGGCTTATAGGCTTGCAACGAGTTTTTAGAAAAAACATGCACAAATATACAAGTTGTATATAAAGAACTAGCCCAAGAATTAAGACAATTTTAGCAGATAAAATCTGTATTATAAAGATTCTGCTTGAAAATTACTGAAACTTGTCTGAAAAATAGCTTAAAGAGATACAAGAAGATAATTATAATGAGAAAAAAAATCTCGAAGCAATTCAACAAAAAAGAGAAGCAATGCTAGAGTCAGAGTGTGGAACAATAAATTATAGTATTAAGAAAAACTACAATCTCTTTACAGAATGTACAGCCTAAGCAGAAGAGAAGATACTAAACAGAGTTAATGAAGAATCAAAAGTAGTTAGAAAAACTAAAGAAAAAGAAGATCAAGGCTTCAAAAGGGCCAACACTAGAATATAAAAAAAGAATAGTACAAACACGAAGATAAAAAAAAACAAAACAAGTAAAAATATATCAAAAGAAAGCAAAGAATCTAAAGCAAAGAGCTTTGATAATACTTATATGATTTAGGATATGCCTGAAAAACAACACCAAGAAGTCTTAAAAAAGAGTTAAGTTTCTTTGGAAGAACTACTATAATCAAGTGAAAAAGAAGACAAACAAGTAGTGTGGCATATATACAAATCACTTTTAAGAATGAAAAAAGAAGACAAAAGTGAAACAATAGGTAGGCAATACTCCTAGCAAATAGTAAACTTCTAAGAATGACAAGAGATGATTTTAAGAAAGAAGAGCTGCTAGAGAGAAATCAATACAAAGCAAAAATTATAAATGTTCCAAAATACGTAATAGAAGCATTTTTGCTAAGACAATTATTTAGAATTAAAGCAAAATCAGTCTTTCTTCCAAACAATAGTAATGGTAATCCAAGAAGAGTAGTGACAGTTTACTTTACATTTCTAGAGAACCTTATAAAGGCAAAAAAAGAGAAGATATTTTACTACAATACAAAACTCAATTAGTATCAAGAAGAAAAGAAAAAAAAACAAAAGAGAGTTATAATCAAAGGCACTTGTATAAAGAGCTAGGTAATGTAAAAGAAAATAGAAGTACAAGCTATACTAGAAAGTTAGCCAAAACAAAGCAAAGTTACTTTTCAAACAATAACAGATTAAAAAAAAAAAAGAAAGCACTCAAGACAAGAGATCAGAAAAGAAAAAAGTAGAGGTAGAAGTTATTCAAGAAAATCTTTAAACAGAGAGAAGTAGTGGATGTCAAGTACAAATAATAATGACAATAAAAGTATAAGAAACAAGAATAAGATTTTAAGTAGAATTGCAGAATTAGAGAAACTAGTTAAGAATCTGGCTAGGCCAAACTGCTTCTAAAAATAGCCATAGGCATCTCTAGTGAAAAAAGTAAACTCACAGTGTCTACTACAAAAAGAAGCAAGGAAAAAATAACTAAAATAGTACAAGAAGAAATATTTAAAATTGAAGTAGCATGTCATAATATTAATAGAATCAAAAACAATAAGGCCAAATTAAAGATGTTTTGTGAGTAGACAACAGAGAATAAAATAGATATACTAGGGTTAGTTGAAATGAATATTAATAAAAAAAATACAAGATTCATACAAAAAGAAATTTCATATAGAGGTTACTGGTCAAAAGATGAGATTACTAAAAGAAAAGAATCAGGTGTTAATATATTAATTAACTCCAAATAGGAAAAACACTTGGGAAAGATTTCAAAGTTCAAAGAATATGTAATAGAGGCAAAATTCTATTTTAAGAAATTTGAATTAGTAGTCTTAGTATTTTATATTCCACTAAATGACAATAAAGTCAAAAAAGAAGTGTAATATGAAGTGATTAGAAGATATATAGAAAGATCAGATAATGCTCACTTCATAGTAATGGGTGATTTTAATCACATCGTAGACAAGGAATTAGATAGAATAGAACCAAGTGAGATATATAATACCAAAGCACTTAGTTTACATAAATGGTTTCAAGTACAGAGCTTTGTCAATATATTTAGAATACTAAATCCAGGAGTTAAACATTTTACATAGCAGGGTTAAGATGCAAAAACAAGAATTGGCCAAATTTAGATTTTAGAAGATTTAAGCATAGGTTTAAAAAAAGCTAAAATCAAAGAAGCAGAATATATAATAGCAAGTAATCATGAAATCATAAAATCAACAGTGCATCTCGAATGATGGATTAAAAAACTAATCTTAGTTAAGTTAAAGCCAAGAAGCCCAAGTAGATTAATTTATATGTATGATGAAGCAAAAAAAAAAAAACTAGGAAGGTTACAGTATAGACTTGGAATATTATTTACTAGAAAACAATGGGTTAAACAGAGCACTCAGAGAAGTAACAGGTGACAATATCAATATAGTATAAAGAATCATCGCTAAAGGCATCAAGTATATAGCAAAGAAAAATATTTCATCAAAATGAATCCAAGTAGATGCACAGCAACATACAAAGAAAAAAAAAACTCAAAATTACATGAAGTTATAACAGTATTAAGCAGAGTTATTAGCAAAGTCAAGAAGGCATCTACAAAGAAAGTAGAGTTAAATAGCGATAAAATCAACAAGAGAATTAGAAAAATTAAAGCCAAAAGTGGTGAGGATATTGAGGAGATAACAAGTAATAGAGGCAAACAGTTAGATGAATGGGTGCAAAAAAGCAAGCTAATCTTGAAGATTCTCAAAAGTGAAGAACAAATATAGAGTAGAGAGCAAGAGCAAAGAGAGATAAGATAGCAATAGAAAAAAGGTGTATGAGAATAAATGAAGAAGTAAATAAAATGCTAGCAAGTTTACTTAACAAACAAAAGAGAAAAGTCAAGATTGATAGAGTTTTCATACAAGAGGAGAAGGATAGTACTCTAATAAATGAGCCCAATGAGGTAAAGGAAGCAACGAGATTATATTTCGAGAAGCAGTTTAAGAAAAAAAGAGTAGCTATAAGTGAGAAAACATACAGTAAATTTATAAACCATTAGCTGAAGTCAATAAGAGCTAGTATAATAGCCTTACTGCAAACATATTGTTACAATGCTATAGCCTTCTTAGTATAAATATAGCAAAGTAACAAGGTCACCTGGTGCAGTGATATACTTTATGAATATACATGGGGTGGACGTGAAGTGTATACTTTAACTTCATAGCAGAAGGCAAATAGTTCAAGATAATAACAGTTTAGAGATAATAATATTTATTAATAACAGGTTCATGGTAATAACCTTGCCTGTAGGAATTACTCTAGAGAGGGAATATTATACTTTACAAGTAGAGAAGAGTAAAGGGGTGGGGCTAGATTCTATAAGAGGGTAGTAAACTCTCTATGAGAGTAATCAAACTCTCTGTAAGAGTATAAAAACTCTCTTTGAGAGTAATGAAACTCTATATGAGAGTATATAAACTCTGACTTGGCAGAAGAGGCAGAAGGCTTTCTTTTTATAACTTTTTAACAGATAGAAGTATAACGGTATAATTGCTTAACTATGTAGAGGTACTTAGAGACACTTTGTGTAGAGGCACTCAGAAGCACTTTGTGTAGAGGCACTTGGAGGCACTTTGTGTAGAGGCACTCGGAGGCACTTTGTGCAGAGACACTTGGAGGCACTTTGTGTAGAGGTACTCAGAGGCACTTGTATCATATACTATTTTACTTAGCTGCAGTATTAGTGATACAAACAGCTCAGTTCAGCTCAGCTCATAGCTAGGGTTGGAGGCACAGAAGTTGAAGGCATGCCCCATAGGGCATGCCCCTGGGGCATGCCTAGGTGCATGCCCTTTAACCAAAAAGCATATCTCTGTCATGTAATCTATAGCTAACATATGATTAGCTATTTCTGCGATTAACCAGTTAGAATACAAATATCTTATTATAGTATACTTTTATTACCCATATTATTTCATTGATAGTTATTCACTGACAAGTTTATTTTACTGACAGTCTAGTTACTGAAGCTCATTTCACCAACAAGTTTTTTTTATAACCCAATGATATTGGCCAGAATTACTTTTGTTTGTAAAATAAGCTTCAATGAAATAAACTATCGGTAAAATAAACTTGTCAATAAGTTAATCAAATTTCTTTTATATATAAAGGGGCATGCCCAGAGCATAGAGAGGCATGCCCTTCGCAAAGGCATGCCCTCTGAGATATGCCCCAAAAATTTGCTGTGCCTCCAACCCTACTCATAGCCGATACTGACCAAGCCAAGCTGATCCTTCGGCTCTATAGACTGGAGCTAAACCATTCATAAGCTGATCAACCTCAAGCCGAGCTGAGCCATTTGAGATAACATTGCATCCAATCAGATTTATGGATTCTGATATCCCTTTTGCTTTTTTTAAAAGTCATTCTGGATTCGAAAGCATGGGTAAATTTTATTATCTAGAAACACTTACGATCATAAATTTATTTATTTATTTTTGTTCACTTGTCATAGAAGCAATTCTGTATATATCAGTAGATATCACAAAGGTATAGTATTAAAATTTTGATTTTTAGAGCAAATAACTAGTAAAAGCTTTTAAGTTTCCAACATTATGTGCAAAAGTTACAAAATATTCTATAACGTGAAAGGTAACGGTAATAATAGGGCCGATCTTTGATTTTAGCCAATAAAAGGTCTTTCTGATAAACCATTAAATTCGAACTTAAGTGGATCAAGTGTAAAATATCTTTAGTGAAAGTCAATGAGAATGACTTGCAAAAGTAAGGGCTTTAGCAAATTTATACTATTTATAAATCACAAGCTCTCTTTTTTTAAGATAATTGCTCATCCATGCCTTTCAAGAGATCAGCCTTTTTTCTTATCAAGCAAATAATGATGTTATTGAGATAGATTTATAGTAAAGTAATAGCTCAATAATATTTTAGTTTTTAAAATATGACTATAGCAAATTAGAAAATTGATACATAGTGATAAATTTTTAATTCATATATTTTTATGTATTAGTAATAAATCTAATGAATTATTTACTTTATTTACAGAAAAAGTAATGAAAAAAAGGAAATTCATATTATCAGAAACATAAATCTAAACATAATAAATTATGCGAATTGCATAAAAACAAAATATTCAATAGTAAGAAATCAAATAACTGATTGATTTGTGCTTAAGTAATCAAATTCTATACTTCTAACTATTCTTGCATATTACTACTATTACAAAAAATATCTGCTGATATAGGAAATTCTTATAAAATATGGGATCTTGGCAAATTGTATAAAAAAGAAATTGGGTTAAAGAAGATAAATACAAAGTATTCATTTATTATTAAATGTTAGCTAAGTAATTTATACCAGCATTTGAATTTTAAAAATTTGTATACACTTACATGTATATAATTTATAGTGAAATTATTCTTTATAAAACTGAATGCCATAGTCTAACCAAGAATTAATACACATAAGTATTTGTATATTTTTCTCAGATAGACATGCACGTTTAGCTCAGACTATATTGTCTGCTTTAGAAAATACCTGTTCAGAAGGTACTGATGTGGATTGGATAGTCAAATAATCTTTGGCCATCTGAGACAAATTTTGAAAATGAGTACAATTGAGTTTTCACTAGTTTAATGGATTGATATCTATTGGTAAAACATACTTACTCAAATACTAAGTAAATTCATCAGGTTTATTAGCAGGAGTATTTGTTTTACGCTTTTTTTGAGCCACCTGTTCTGTATATATTAAATTTAATGGCACTTCTAAATTTGTAGATAAACTATTTAGAATAAGGTTAGAGTATTCTGTTCTAAAAATATTATTAAAAATAGAACAGTTTGCTTCAGTATTCATATCATCAGATATTAATTCTAATTTAATTCGAGGATCAAGGATAGCAGCTATAAATGCTGTTTTATCATAAATTTCATTAGTATATTTTTGAATTTTTCCAAACATTTGTGTTGCGGCTTCTTTGAGAAATTCTGGACTTGTTGAATCGTGAATACATGACGAGATATTATCAATAATATCATCAATTAGTAAAATAGAAATACCTAAAGTTATATAAGTACTACTAGAAAGAACGTTAGTTGTTTCATAAAATGGTTCAAGAAATTTTGTTGTGGCTTGAAGATTAGCTTCTTCTTGTAATGTAAGTTTAAATTTGTTAAGTTTTTTATTACGTCTAATAATAGCAGCAATTGTTGTCGGTATAGTTACATAGGCTGAAAGCATCATGTATGTACTATTCCACTGAGTTGAGACATCCTGTAGAATTTTACGAATTGCTTTACCTTTACCAATTGATTGTTCAAGTTCTTTAAAATCCTGGGTTATAGATGATGATGATAAGATAATATTAACAAAGTTATATACTTTTTTAATTAATGATTTAATAGGTAATAAACTAGCCGTAACAATAAGGTTTAATATATAAGCCAGGCAATGACGAGAATAAAAATGAAAATTATTTTTTAAAGCTAAATTCCCTTTTAATAACTGCATCGCTAAAATTACATTAGAGCCTCCATCAGTAGTAGAACAAAAAACTTTGCTAGTAATATTAAAAGCTGCAAGAATGGAGTGTAATCATTCATCAATCTCTTCACCAGTATGCGGATGAGGAAGCATACAAATATCAAGTAAGATTTTTTTAAGCTTCCACTTATTATCTATCTAATGCGCCATAATGCAAATAAAAGGCATATTAGCACAAGAGGATCATATGTCCAATATAATAGAGATTTTGCTAGAAATTTGTTCAAAAAGAGATATAATATCCTTTTGTGTTACAATAAAGGTCTTTTGGATAGTAGATTTTATAGTTTCACGTAACGGTAAGTCAATATTAATATTAAGGTATTGAAGCATTTTAGCAAATGATTTGCTTGAAACAATAGAAAAAGGCAAGGTATTTAATATAATCCATTCAGTAATTAACATATTGAAATGAGTTTTTTGAGCTAATGTTAGGGTTTGTCTCAAAATTGTAGTTTCAGGTATAAATATAAAAAGTTGTTGCTTTGATTCTAGTTTGTTCATATTCCAACCTAGATGTTGAGAATTGAGATGCTTGTGCAAAGTACCAGTAGCAGTAGTTTTACTAAATGGAGTTTTGCAAAAATTGCAAACTACTTCCTTATCATTAATAGTTTTTTGTTTAAAATAGGATCTAACATCAGAAATTTTAGGTCTGGTTTTTTTTTTATTTAATATAATAGAAGTATTTGTATTACTGCTTGTGGTAGCAGTACTTGCAACTGCATTATTATCAGAAATATCTTGATTTGTAGAAGAGGAAGTATCAGAGATTTCTGTTTTATAAAGATTATTAGTATCCATTCTAATATATATTCATAAAAGATAGAGTTAATTCTTAAATTAATTATGAAATCGAGTAAGTATGTTTTTAAGCTTTTTATACTTATTAATTATTGATTATCTTGAATTAATTATAAAATCAGATAGTATGTTTTTAATCTTTTTTATACTTATTAATTATCGGTTATACTAAAAATACACAGTGTGTTTGATTAGACTTTTGAGGCTATGTGTGTAAGATTTTTTTTTTCTCTTAGAGAACTAATTTTTTTTATTACTTGTTAACATTATTTAATAAAACTGTATAGAGATATATTAGCTAGTGATCAAGCTAGCTTAATATAACTTCTTAAGCCAGTTATCTGAATTGTGATAGCTTGGTTCCAAAACCATGATTAAGATTCCAAGATTGTGACAGGTTTGATTGCCAGCTTATCTTATTTCTCAAGCCAATTATCTAACTAAGATGGGTTGGCTCCAAAGCCAAGGTTGTGACAGGTTTAATTGTTAGCTTATTTTATTTCTTAAGCTAATTATCTGAATTAAGATGGCTTGGCTCTAAAGCTATGGCTAAGGTTTCAAGGTTGTGACAAGTTTGATTGTTAGCTTATTTTATTTCTCAAGCCAATTATTTAGATTGAGATGGCTTGGCTTCAAAGCTATAGTTAAAGTTCCAAAATTGTGGCTAGTTTGATTGTCAGCTTATCTTATTTCTTAAGCCAATTATCTGGATTGAGATGGCTTGGCTCTAAAGTCATGGTTAAGGTTTCAAGATCATGACTGGTTTGATTGTCAGCTTAACTTATTTTTACTTCCTAGTCAAATTCATTATCAAAAACTACTAATCCATTTTTGACAAACTGGTTATATTATATGAATAATCTTAAGTAAATATAGCCATGTTATATAATAAAGTTCAAACTTGCTGATAGATTTTTAGCAAACTATTAATGATATACAAAGGGTTTTAAATAAATATGAGAATATGTTACATAATGAAGTTCAAAATTAATAATATATTTTCAGCAAGTCGATTAGATATAATACAATGCAAATTATTACTTGAATTTAAATACTTAAGATTTTAATATTACCTGAATCATCTCATTAAGACAATTCGAATGGCATTACATCTTAAGTGTTCAAATTATCAGCTTTAAGATATTTTAAATATTCAAAAAACATGATTTATAGGGTTTTCTCTTCCTGTAACTCAAATAGTAATAAATAACTTATTGGTGAAAAATTATGTAGTATATTCTACTTTTTAGTTATTATTCTATATTAGAGACAAGTATCTATCTAAGCAAGTTATAAGCATTAAGATTAGTATCATTAAATTTTAAAACAATAATTTTAAATTATATATATAAAGTCTTTCCTTAAGAATATCTTGATCACCTCAGTTAAATATTACTATATTTAGTAGAATAGTTCTTTGAAGAAGCAGTATAAAACTTATATATTACTGTATTACCCAGGCAATTAACTAACTACATAACTAGATAAAATTAAATATAATTTTGGCACTGGATGATTACTATTGGCTGATGATCATGTGCTTTAAGCCTATCAGCTCTTTCGGCTTCAAAATCTTTAGCTGAGCCATTTTCGGAGCTGATACATTATTAGTGGTCCTGTAGCCGAGCTGATTATCAGCTCGGCTTAAGCTGTTTGCATTACTACACAGTATTACTGTGCCATATTATTTTACCCAATAGAATCTCTTCTATACTAAATATAATTAACTATAACTAATAATATAATAATAATATAATAATAACTATAATGCTATAATATAATAATGTAATAAATAATATAATAATAGAATATTTTCTATACTATGCTACACTAGTATTACTTTGTGTTACAATCTACTTTGTAACATTTTCCTCCTCTTAAGATTTTACTCCATAAAATCTAAACCTAGACTATCACAGAAATTTAGAAGAGTGTCAAAGTCATGTACATTAATATTATTAAAGTCTTTAACTTTAATGTGACTTGTTTAATAAATATGGTTATATTCTTGCTTCTGAATACTTGTTTATAAGTTTTGGCCTGGGTCCTTCTAATTGTAGTCTTGATATCATCTTTATGATACCACAATAATTCTCCCACATAAAAAGCATATGCCAAGGCATTAATCTGGTTATAGTTTTTCTGGTTTGTAACTTCCTTGTATTTTCGTAAAAGAATAGTAAAGCACTTGTTTGGATCAGGTTCTGTATAGAGATTGTACATGTCAAGAAAATCTCTACCCAGGTATTATTAAGTTACTCGGTTATCTGGGTAATTTATTACAGCTATATAATAAAAATGTCTACCCGGGTACAATCTATAGTTCTGTAGATACAGATACTGGGAATATTTGGTCATTTCCATAAGGTGCAAGATCTGCTTTTATTATCTCAATTGAATTTCCAAAAGAGGGGGATCGCTAAAGCCTTGTACCTACATGATTTTGAAGTTTTTAATTATAATTAGGATTAGGGTTAGTTTAAGGTTAGGGTTAGGGCAGTTCTATAGGTAAAATTGCCTTCCCGGCATTTTTTATTAGTGTACCAAGGCAGGTTTAGACTGCCATTTTTTGAGCATGGTTGACAAACCTCGTAGCACAAACTTCTCACGCTGACTCAGGGTCAATCTGTCTAATAAAATTATGATATTTACCGATCACATGCACAATTTTCAATTAGTTTATAATAATTCGAAAGATTTTTATTTACTAGATCAAGGATATCTCACAATCCAGTAGCCAGAATTTGATGAAGCTTATACTATTTGATTCATTTAATTGAGACGAATCTAATGATATAAAAATTATTAAATTCTACCTATTGGATCATAAGATATCTTCGATCTTTTATAAAATTTGTTTCTAATATAACT
>CAJVPU010000836.1:0-15208 GCA_910591775.1 Dentiscutata heterogama | reverse complement strand
ATTTTGAATAAAGCTTCAAATGCGAAATTTATTTGAGTTAAATTATTGTACAATACTATTTATAAAACATATTGTTGCGCAATTAGTAATATTTTGAAAACATTTTACTTTGGCAAGATCCATTTTACTAGGGCAAATTGTTTAAATTGTATTGGGATTACAACTAAGTCATAATAGTTGCACAATCGCATTTTAAATTTGCTGCTCTAAAGAAAAACTCTACATGTATGATAAAATTTGCAAAATCTGCTATGAATACAAAAATGAAAAAAATAAAAAAATAAAAAATAAAAATAAAGAAAAACCTAGTTTTGTTACTATGGGTTCTATTCATCGATAGTTTATTCTAAGTCAAAGCAAAATTTGAACTAATTTTTATCTACTAATTATTTTTAGAAAAATTTTCAAATTCTGCATAGGCAGATTTCTGCTTTTCCTCTCAAGGTATGCGAAGCTGTGCCAAAGGTAAAATTTTGTGCAGATTTGGCTATTTCAGGATCCTGACGCCCTAGGTAACAAATATTATTTTGCTGAATGTTTTGATTTTGAGAAGTAGCCAAACATTAGTTGAATTGCTACGTGTATCATCTTACCTATTAACAAATTAAACTGTAGTAAGCAAATATAAAATGAGATAATGTAAAATTTATAAAAAAAAAAAAAAAAAAGAAATTTTTGTGCAGATTTGGCTATTTCAGGATCTGATGCTCTAGGTAACAAATTTCAAAAATGTTTTATTTTGCTGAATGTTTCGAATTTGAGAAGTGTTCAAAACATTAGCCGAATTGCTATATGTATCGTCTTACCTAATGATGAATTAAACTATAGTAAGCAAATATAAAATTCATAAAAAAAAAAAAAGAAAAGGAAATTATTGCGCAGATTCAGCTATTTCAGGATCTGATGCCCTAGTTAACAAATTTCAGAAATATTTCATTTTGTGAATGTTTCAAATTTGAAAAGTAATCAAATTACTATATATATACCTGTTGATAAATTGAAACTGTAGTAAGCAAATATAAAATTCTTAAAAAAAAAAAAAAAAAAAGGGAAATTATTGCACAGATTCAGCTATTTCAGCCCTAGATAACAAATTTCAGAAATGGTTCATTTTGCGAATATTTCAAATTTGAAAGTAGTCGAATTACTATATGTATACTGTTGATAAATTGAAACTGTAGTAAGCAAATATAAAATTCATAAAAAAAAAAAGAGAAAATTATTGCGCAGATTCGGCTATTTCAGGATCTGACGCCCTAGATAACAAATTTCAGAAATGTTTCATTTTGCGAATGGTTCGAATTTGAAAAGTAGTTGAATTACTACGTGTATACCTGTTAATAAATTGAAACTGTAGTAAGCAAATATAAAATTCTTAAAAAAAAAAAAAGAGAAAATTATTGTGCAGATTCGGCTATTTTAGGATCTAACACCCTAAGTAACAAATTTCAGAAATGTTTCATTTTGTGAATGTTTTGAATTTGAAAAGTAGTCAAATTACTATGTGCATACCTGTTGATAAATTGAAACTGTAGTAAGCAAATATAAAATGAGATAATGTAAGATAAAAAAAAGAAATTTTATATGTATCATTCTTCTATTGTATAAATTAAAAATGTAGTAGGCAATAAAAATTCATAAAAATAAAAAAAAATATAAATAGTCTTGCCACTTGAGATAGTTTTCACTGTAATATTCTCAATTTAATCCTTTGTAAGAAATAATTCAATTACAAAACTAATCAAATAAATTCAAAGTTTTTATAAAAATAATACATTTAAAACAATGACCAATTTTGAATCTACTTACTTGGAGGAGTGTAACGCTTTGGAAGAAAACTATGAAGAGGTTTTCATAATTCATCCCATTGTTCTTAAAAATGCACAAGCCTTACTACATGGTGACGAAAGTGAAGGTATTAACTTAGATGAAATTGAATCTGAAAATTCTGACCTCTATGAAGAACTCCTCTCAACAATAGATAATGAAATAGATATAGAAATTGAAGAAAGTTCTATTTAAAGTCTGAATTTAACACCATGTATAGTTGTAGATAGTTTTGAAGGAGAGATAAAGTGCTGTAATAGCACAACAAATTTATGCTGATTATGACAATTGATAGGAACATGGGAAATAGATGCGCATGCAGTTGAAAAAATTCAAAGCAATAGCACAGCAAATCTGCAGTGATTGTGACAAGCAACAGGAACATGGGAAGGAAACACACATACACTTGATCGACTTGGTGTATGCTATAATCATTTTTTATATAATCAAAACCAACTTCATGCTCCAGGCATGAAACAATCATGTTCGATTCATAAAAGCATAGTTTATTTTTGTATTTGCCTTTTCTGTAATAAGAAGAAATGTTTCTTTAGTCATAGTAACAATTGTACACAACATACATAGAATGTTAATAGACAGAATATTCAAGTACCTTGTATTGGTGTTCATGACTGCCCCACACTTTCTGAGGGATATAATACAAAAAAAACATCTTCAAGGTATCATGCACATTATATTTGCTCTGAATGTTTTCAACAAAATAGTGGGCATTTGTATGAAAGACCTGGTAGAAGCAAAAAATTTCGATCATGTAAGTTTGAAAAACACCAAGATAATGCTAGTGATGCTCTAAAGCTTATCAGAAAATGGTTAATATCATTAGCAGATTCAGATGATCATGAGTTGCAAAAAAAAGTCCTATTTCAAGTATCCCCAGTATTAACTACAATAGATGAAAATTTATCAGAAGAGGAAATAGCAAAATTACCAAGTAAGTTAGTTATTAGAATGACATTGAAAATGAAAAAATTGAATTGAATCAATTAATCAGGGAAAGGCCTTGTATAACTCTGAAAGAGACATCGATAATGGGGGAAAAATTAGGAAATGAAATTTTATATTCATATCCTAAAATTAAAGAAAACATAAGTAGTTAGAAAACCCAAGCTTATATAAAGACTACTTTAATGCATTACCCAACATCATTCATACCTTTTTTCAAGCCCTTCTTATAGTATTGTATCAACATAAACAAAAAATCATTAATAATAAGAGGCTTCAGCATAGACTTCCCCTAAAATCACTTGATATAAGTCAGATAACGAAAACTACCACTTTATTAACTTCAATGCTACTTACAATTGCTTTTTCTGAAATAAAAATTTGGCTTTCGAACATTATATTATCTATATGTCAAAATCCAAAATTATTACCACATCTACGAGAAATTCTTCATTCAGCATCTGTTATCGCATATACTAAAAGGCATGAAGGTCATCTTGAAAAATTAAGGATGCATAGTATAGATCCCAAGAATGATCTAATTGAAAGTTCAAATATTTGAAATCTAGCAGTAATTGTGGCAGATCATAATGAAATCAGATTAAAATGAAACTGGGGACCTTTCTTGCTTATCTTTAAAGCTTATAAAACCCACTTATACTTTTTTATTAATAAAACTAACTCCAAACTCTAACTTTAACACTAACCCTAACCCTAAAAAATGTCCTCTAAAAAATTTTAAATTTTCCTAAAAAAATAGAAAAATTTCATTTTAATCTGCCACAGTAATTGATAACATCAATTTTAAAGCTTCTACATTCTCATATAGCAATATTTTTAACATCACATAACAGATCTCACACGCAACATTACGAATGATATTCCAGTTCACTCTTCCTACTTTGCTTAAAAACCTAATTGAAAATGATAAATCTACTAATCAACTATTATTTGAAGAGTTCTCAACTACTGACAATCTATTGATAATATACAAAACTACTTTGAATAAAATATTAGAGGATTATGCGAATAAATTTGAAATAGAAGATGTACACTATGAAATTATCAAACACATATCTCTAGATTGCAATATTCCACCACCAAAAATCGTGATATTGAAACCTGGTGATCCACCCAATTGCAATAATAACATTCATGCAGCATGTGAAATATATCACAATAAATTGCCTCTTGGTAGTAATAAATGTTTATACATTGCATGTAATTAGGTGATTTTCAGAAGATTAATTTCCTATAAAGAAACTAACAATGATGTCTGACTTCTTTTGAGGCAGTGGCACACATCTAAAGATATGTGCTGCACTTTGATTACAATATTTTCTGGATATGAAATATTTAACCTTGCGGCAACTCTCAGAGTACGAGATCTAGAGAAGTTTAAGCATGTAGTAGATTATCATGCAGCATGTTGTGTTTTAGAATTGATCTGGGTAGCAGTCGGGATAGCATTGCAGCATTGTATCAACATGTTAAAAAAGAAAGAAAAACAATGAGTAATATTTTAAGTAGTAATAATTATCTAATAAAAGTATGGTATCTCTTCTTCTACTGGACGGAATATTTTATAGACCATAAAATTGGAATTAGAAGAGAAAATTACAGAATGCAGATGGCAAATTTGGCTGCATTTGCATCTCTCTTTTCTGCAGCTAGAAAGTTTAAATATACAAGTTCTGTAGCACACTTTTTGGCTCAGGTTGATAATGATTTACAACTACAAAAAATATTGGAAATAGCATGTTTAGTAAACCTTACAAGTGAAGGATATTATTTTGCTTTTGACAAAGCACTTGAAACATATGGTGTAAAATTCATCAAGCAAAATATAACTGGTAATATTACCAATCAAGAGACTATGATGTTGAAGATTAAAGCAATTCAAAGTAAGAGAGATCACCTATCAATGCTTCTTGTAGAATATGTTGATAATATTGTAATAAGCCAAAATGCTCATGCAATCAAGTCGTGTAAAGATTCTCTCTGGTTTCTAGTTGCAAAGCTGTTATCCGCTTTTGATCATCCAAACCCTGCAACGTATTATTTATTTGAAGATATGCCAGAAATCAGCAAAGAGGGTATTGAGAATATCTTTTCTTTCTATGAAACTGGAAAACTGCATTTTCAAGAGGTGCTTGAAGAGGATGTATATAAAACTAAGCCCCGAACTTCTGGATATCGTATACGAAATGTAAATCATTATACTTATGCACAACTTGAAAGTATACAAAAACATAGACAAGTAGACAACTTTAATAATGAACTAGTTGTTCAACAGGATACTTTAGTATCACAACAGGCTTCTTCTACAACTAATTCATCAAAACGTTTATGCCATACTATCACGAAAGCAGAAGGTAAAATACTTATACAATTATTTGAACCTGGGGGAGTATTGCTTAAAAATAAAATTCTGGAAGTGCTATCAGAGCTTAGTTTAGATTGAATAGAAGAGAGAGCTAGGCTGTATTGGAGAAATAATTAACACAAGTATACTCAAGGATAAAATAGTATTAGATTATTATTTGAATGTAAAATAAATAGTAAAATTCAAAGATTAGAAAACGAAAATTAATAAAAATAAAAATTTTTAAATTACCATTGTTCTGTTATACATAAGCATCCTTGTTTAGTTAAAATCCTCAAAAAAAATCTATTTGATCTTAACAGAAAAAGATTAAAATAACCCGAATTGACATCTAATTTACCTTATTAAAAAGTACCCTCTTAGCAAATGCCTAAAAGTTATAACTAAAGTGCCCTTGCATAAATAATAAACTTTATAATACTCTTCATTTGTTACTATTAACAAAGTAAAATCAGTCTTATTTTACGATACCTGAATGAGAATCTTCACATGTGTGTTAAAAAATTACAATCTTTAGGTCTGATTCTATTCTATAAAAAACAAAGCAATATGACTATTTCTAGTATAAAACGAAAGTGTAAAACTCAAAAAATAAGGTTGTTTAAAGTCGAAATATCACTTGTTATTAATTAAGCGATGCAGTTAAAAAAAATATGTTGATTTATATTACACAAAGAATAGATCACTAGGAAGATCATTGGGAAGGACATGTCCAGTGACTAATAGTGTAATGTGATGCAAATCACTATGTAAATCCAATATAGTGTAAATCTGAAAAATTTCTACTATTTGTCCAAAGAAAACAGTTTTTCGTACTAAGTTAATCGATTTTGTAAATTAATTAAAAGTTGTAGAGCTTGTACTTGCGGTTTTAATGGTGGTTAAATCATCCAAATCGGCCTAGTGGATGCTGAGATATTTTTAAAAAAACGCGTCAATGATTATATAAAATCTCTATATAAACAATACAAAGATTTTATATAGTCATTGACACGTTTTTTAAAGATATCTCGGCATCCACTAGGCCGATTTGGATGATTTAACCACCATTAGAACTGCAAGGATGAGTTCTACAACTTTTAATTAATTTACAAAATCGATTAACTTAGTACGAAAAAATTTTTTCTTTGGATGAATAGTAAAAATTTTTCAGATTTACACTATATTGAATTTACATAGTGATTTGCATTACGTTACACTATATTTATTCTTCTGTTGACTGGCGGATTATCAATTAAGACACAATCATAAAGTCAAATAATTGAAACTTAAATAAAGTTAGTGATAAAAATTTGAAACATGTGATGTAGTAAATATATAATATAGATAATCATTATAATACAAAATATAAAAATTTCATTATTATATTTTATGAATTTAAAATTTTTGGCTCATGGCAACAAGCAAAACAAGTAATAAAAGTTCAAGGAAAAGATATAAGTTTTTTTCAGAAAATGCTGATGAATTTGATTCAGAAATTAAAAACAATCAAACAACAATAGCTATTATAGTAGTGACAGATACTAGTTTACAAACCTCAATATTTACATATCCATCAAGTTCAAAAAATATATCACAGAATAAGCATCAACCTCATCCATTCTCTGAAGTATGGGATTACTTCAACAAAGGAACTAGAAAAAGCAATGGATGATCTGAGGCTACTTGTAGTTATTGCGAAAAAAAATGATCACGAGAAAAACCTATACAACTAGAAGCATATTTATCAAATGACTGTACTAATTGTCCAGAAGATATATTCTATTATTGAAAAGAAAAGATTGCAAAAAGAGATCCAAATTATACTCGAAGGCTCAAAAAAAACTGTGTTCTATCAAATTCTATATCACAAACAACAATAACTTCTCATTATGCATTAGACCATTCACTATCTAAAGCTATAACTAACTGGCTTGATTGAAAAATAATCAAAGCTTGGATAATGGCGAGAATCTTTTTTAATGTCATTAACAATCTATTTATATGAGATATGCTTACAGAGCTTAATCCCACATATAGCCCACCTTCAAGAATGACTTTATCAAACTGATTGTTTGATAAAGAATTAGCATAGATAAACAAAGCAGTTAATGATAAATTAGAGAAAGTAGACTATTTAACTTTAGGTTAGTACAGTATTATTAAATATTATTTGTGTTTTAGATAAAATTTCACATTCTCTAAAATAATCATTTTTAAGTAATAATTTTCAATTACTAAGCTTTAAATTTATTAAATTTTATAAAGCTTTAAATGGTTGAACATCACCATCGATAGATTCAATCTACAATTACATAGTTATAACAGATACTCAAAAGGAATATCTGGTTAGATTAAAAAACTATTCAAATCAATTTCACACTGGCGAATTTTTGGCAAATAAAATATCAAAAGTTATTGAAAAACTTAGTTCAGACAAATTCGCGACTGTTGTAACAGATGCAGTATCAAACTATAATATTGCGCATAAAAAGATACAACAAATGTATCCACATATCTGGAATGTTAGATGTGCTACACATGCTATCAACCTTATTGCAGCTGATTTAGTTAAATTAGAGAGCATAAAAAAATTAATTAGTGATTGTGGAAAAATCAACCGTTTAAAGCTTTATAAAATTTAATAAATTTAAAGCTTAGTAATTGAAAATTATTACTTAAAAATGATTATTTTAGAGAATGTGAAATTTTATCTAAAACACAAATAATATTTAATAATACTGTACTAACCTAAAGTTAAATAGTCTACTTTCTCTAATTTATCATTAACTGCTTTGTTTATCTATGCTAATTCTTTATCAAACAATCAGTTTGATAAAGTCATTCTTGAAGGTGGGCTATATGTGGGATTAAGCTCTGTAAGCATATCTCATATAAATAGATTGTTAATGACATTAAAAAAGATTCTCGCCATTATCCAAGCTTTGATTATTTTTCAATCAAGCCAGTTAGTTATAGCTTTAGATAGTGAATGGTCTAATGCATAATGAGAAGTTATTGTTGTTTGTGATATAGAATTTGATAGAACACAGTTTTTTTTGAGCCTTCGAGTATAATTTGGATCTCTTTTTGCAATCTTTTCTTTTCAATAATAGAATATATCTTCTGGACAATTAGTACAGTCATTTGATAAATATGCTTCTAGTTGTATAGGTTTTTCTCGTGATCATTTTTTTTCGCAATAACTACAAGTAGCCTCAGATCATCCATTGCTTTTTCTAGTTCCTTTGTTGAAGTAATCCCATACTTCAGAGAATGGATGAGGTTGATGCTTATTCTGTGATATATTTTTTGAACTTGATGGATATGTAAATATTGAGGTTTGTAAACTAGTATCTGTCACTACTATAATAGCTATTGTTGTTTGATTGTTTTTAATTTCTGAATCAAATTCATCAGCATTTTCTGAAAAAAACTTATATCTTTTCCTTGAACTTTTATTACTTGTTTTGCTTGTTGCCATGAGCCAAAAATTTTAAATTCATAAAATATAATAATGAAATTTTTATATTTTGTATTATAATGATTATCTATATTATATATTTACTACATCACATGTTTCAAATTTTTATCACTAACTTTATTTAAGTTTCAATTATTTGACTTTATGATTGTGTCTTAATTGATAATCCGCCAGTCAACAGAAGAATAAATATAGTGTAACGTAATGCAAATCACTATGTAAATTCAATATAGTGTAAATCTGAAAAATTTTTACTATTCATCCAAAGAAAAAATTTTTTCGTACTAAGTTAATCGATTTTGTAAATTAATTAAAAGTTGTAGAACTCATCCTTGCAGTTCTAATGGTGGTTAAATCATCCAAATCGGCCTAGTGGATGCCGAGATATCTTTAAAAAACGTGTCAATGACTATATAAAATCTTTGTATTGTTTATATAGAGATTTTATATAATCATTGACGCGTTTTTTTAAAAATATCTCAGCATCCACTAGGCCGATTTGGATGATTTAACCACCATTAAAACCGCAAGTACAAGCTCTACAACTTTTAATTAATTTACAAAATCGATTAACTTAGTACGAAAAACTGTTTTCTTTGGACAAATAGTAGAAATTTTTCAGATTTACACTATATTGGATTTACATAGTGATTTGCATCACATTACACTATTAGTCACTGGACATGTCCTTCCCAATGATCTTCCTAGTGATCTATTCTTTGTGTAATATAAATCAACATATTTTTTTTAACTGCATCGCTTAATTAATAACAAGTGATATTTCGACTTTAAACAACCTTATTTTTTGAGTTTTACACTTTCGTTTTATACTAGAAATAGTCATATTGCTTTGTTTTTTATAGAATAGAATCAGACCTAAAGATTGTAATTTTTTAACACACATGTGAAGATTCTCATTCAGGTATCGTAAAATAAGACTGATTTTACTTTGTTAATAGTAACAAATGAAGAGTATTATAAAGTTTATTATTTATGCAAGGGCACTTTAGTTATAACTTTTAGGCATTTGCTAAGAGGGTACTTTTTAATAAGGTAAATTAGATGTCAATTCGGGTTATTTTAATCTTTTTCTGTTAAGATCAAATAGATTTTTTTTGAGGATTTTAACTAAACAAGGATGCTTATGTATAACAGAACAATGGTAATTTAAAAATTTTTATTTTTATTAATTTTCGTTTTCTAATCTTTGAATTTTACTATTTATTTTACATTCAAATAATAATCTAATACTATTTTATCCTTGAGTATACTTGTGTTAATTATTTCTCCAATACAGCCTAGCTCTCTCTTCTATTCAATCTAAACTAAGCTCTGATAGCACTTCCAGAATTTTATTTTTAAGCAATACTCCCCCAGGTTCAAATAATTGTATAAGTATTTTACCTTCTGCTTTCGTGATAGTATGGCATAAACGTTTTGATGAATTAGTTGTAGAAGAAGCCTGTTGTGATACTAAAGTATCCTGTTGAACAACTAGTTCATTATTAAAGTTGTCTACTTGTCTATGTTTTTGTATACTTTCAAGTTGTGCATAAGTATAATGATTTACATTTCGTATACGATATCCAGAAGTTCGGGGCTTAGTTTTATATACATCCTCTTCAAGCACCTCTTGAAAATGCAGTTTTCCAGTTTCATAGAAAGAAAAGATATTCTCAATACCCTCTTTGCTGATTTCTGGCATATCTTCAAATAAATAATACGTTGCAGGGTTTGGATGATCAAAAGCGGATAACAGCTTTGCAACTAGAAACCAGAGAGAATCTTTACACGACTTGATTGCATGAGCATTTTGGCTTATTACAATATTATCAACATATTCTACAAGAAGCATTGATAGGTGATCTCTCTTACTTTGAATTGCTTTAATCTTCAACATCATAGTCTCTTGATTGGTAATATTACCAGTTATATTTTGCTTGATGAATTTTACACCATATGTTTCAAGTGCTTTGTCAAAAGCAAAATAATATCCTTCACTTGTAAGGTTTACTAAACATGCTATTTCCAATATTTTTTGTAGTTGTAAATCATTATCAACCTGAGCCAAAAAGTGTGCTACAGAACTTGTATATTTAAACTTTCTAGCTGCAGAAAAGAGAGATGCAAATGCAGCCAAATTTGCCATCTGCATTCTGTAATTTTCTCTTCTAATTCCAATTTTATGGTCTATAAAATATTCCGTCCAGTAGAAGAAGAGATACCATACTTTTATTAGATAATTATTACTACTTAAAATATTACTCATTGTTTTTCTTTCTTTTTTAACATGTTGATACAATGCTGCAATGCTATCCCGACTGCTACCCAGATCAATTCTAAAACACAACATGCTGCATGATAATCTACTACATGCTTAAACTTCTCTAGATCTCGTACTCTGAGAGTTGCCGCAAGGTTAAATATTTCATATCCAGAAAATATTGTAATCAAAGTGCAGCACATATCTTTAGATGTGTGCCACTGCCTCAAAAGAAGTCAGACATCATTGTTAGTTTCTTTATAGGAAATTAATCTTCTGAAAATCACCTAATTACATGCAATGTATAAACATTTATTACTACCAAGAGGCAATTTATTGTGATATATTTCACATGCTGCATGAATGTTATTATTGCAATTGGGTGGATCACCAGGTTTCAATATCACGATTTTTGGTGGTGGAATATTGCAATCTAGAGATATGTGTTTGATAATTTCATAGTGTACATCTTCTATTTCAAATTTATTCGCATAATCCTCTAATATTTTATTCAAAGTAGTTTTGTATATTATCAATAGATTGTCAGTAGTTGAGAACTCTTCAAATAATAGTTGATTAGTAGATTTATCATTTTCAATTAGGTTTTTAAGCAAAGTAGGAAGAGTGAACTGGAATATCATTCGTAATGTTGCGTGTGAGATCTGTTATGTGATGTTAAAAATATTGCTATATGAGAATGTAGAAGCTTTAAAATTGATGTTATCAATTACTGTGGCAGATTAAAATGAAATTTTTCTATTTTTTTAGGAAAATTTAAAATTTTTTAGAGGACATTTTTTAGGGTTAGGGTTAGTGTTAAAGTTAGAGTTTGGAGTTAGTTTTATTAATAAAAAAGTATAAGTGGGTTTTATAAGCTTTAAAGATAAGCAAGAAAGGTCCCCAGTTTCATTTTAATCTGATTTCATTATGATCTGCCACAATTACTGCTAGATTTCAAATATTTGAACTTTCAATTAGATCATTCTTGGGATCTATACTATGCATCCTTAATTTTTCAAGATGACCTTCATGCCTTTTAGTATATGCGATAACAGATGCTGAATGAAGAATTTCTCGTAGATGTGGTAATAATTTTGGATTTTGACATATAGATAATATAATGTTCGAAAGCCAAATTTTTATTTCAGAAAAAGCAATTGTAAGTAGCATTGAAGTTAATAAAGTGGTAGTTTTCGTTATCTGACTTATATCAAGTGATTTTAGGGGAAGTCTATGCTGAAGCCTCTTATTATTAATGATTTTTTGTTTATGTTGATACAATACTATAAGAAGGGCTTGAAAAAAGGTATGAATGATGTTGGGTAATGCATTAAAGTAGTCTTTATATAAGCTTGGGTTTTCTAACTACTTATGTTTTCTTTAATTTTAGGATATGAATATAAAATTTCATTTCCTAATTTTTCCCCCATTATCGATGTCTCTTTCAGAGTTATACAAGGCCTTTCCCTGATTAATTGATTCAATTCAATTTTTTCATTTTCAATGTCATTCTAATAACTAACTTACTTGGTAATTTTGCTATTTCCTCTTCTGATAAATTTTCATCTATTGTAGTTAATACTGGGGATACTTGAAATAGGACTTTTTTTTGCAACTCATGATCATCTGAATCTGCTAATGATATTAACCATTTTCTGATAAGCTTTAGAGCATCACTAGCATTATCTTGGTGTTTTTCAAACTTACATGATCGAAATTTTTTGCTTCTACCAGGTCTTTCATACAAATGCCCACTATTTTGTTGAAAACATTCAGAGCAAATATAATGTGCATGATACCTTGAAGATGTTTTTTTTGTATTATATCCCTCAGAAAGTGTGGGGCAGTCATGAACACCAATACAAGGTACTTGAATATTCTGTCTATTAACATTCTATGTATGTTGTGTACAATTGTTACTATGACTAAAGAAACATTTCTTCTTATTACAGAAAAGGCAAATACAAAAATAAACTATGCTTTTATGAATCGAACATGATTGTTTCATGCCTGGAGCATGAAGTTGGTTTTGATTATATAAAAAATGATTATAGCATACACCAAGTCGATCAAGTGTATGTGTGTTTCCTTCCCATGTTCCTGTTGCTTGTCACAATCACTGCAGATTTGCTGTGCTATTGCTTTGAATTTTTTCAACTGCATGCGCATCTATTTCCCATGTTCCTATCAATTGTCATAATCAGCATAAATTTGTTGTGCTATTACAGCACTTTATCTCTCCTTCAAAACTATCTACAACTATACATGGTGTTAAATTCAGACTTTAAATAGAACTTTCTTCAATTTCTATATCTATTTCATTATCTATTGTTGAGAGGAGTTCTTCATAGAGGTCAGAATTTTCAGATTCAATTTCATCTAAGTTAATACCTTCACTTTCGTCACCATGTAGTAAGGCTTGTGCATTTTTAAGAACAATGGGATGAATTATGAAAACCTCTTCATAGTTTTCTTCCAAAGCGTTACACTCCTCCAAGTAAGTAGATTCAAAATTGGTCATTGTTTTAAATGTATTATTTTTATAAAAACTTTGAATTTATTTGATTAGTTTTGTAATTGAATTATTTCTTACAAAGGATTAAATTGAGAATATTACAGTGAAAACTATCTCAAGTGGCAAGACTATTTATATTTTTTTTTATTTTTATGAATTTTTATTGCCTACTACATTTTTAATTTATACAATAGAAGAATGATACATATAAAATTTCTTTTTTTTATCTTACATTATCTCATTTTATATTTGCTTACTACAGTTTCAATTTATCAACAGGTATGCACATAGTAATTTGACTACTTTTCAAATTCAAAACATTCACAAAATGAAACATTTCTGAAATTTGTTACTTAGGGTGTTAGATCCTAAAATAGCCGAATCTGCACAATAATTTTCTCTTTTTTTTTTTTTAAGAATTTTATATTTGCTTACTACAGTTTCAATTTATTAACAGGTATACACGTAGTAATTCAACTACTTTTCAAATTCGAACCATTCGCAAAATGAAACATTTCTGAAATTTGTTATCTAGGGCGTCAGATCCTGAAATAGCCGAATCTGCGCAATAATTTTCTCTTTTTTTTTTTATGAATTTTATATTTGCTTACTACAGTTTCAATTTATCAACAGTATACATATAGTAATTCGACTACTTTCAAATTTGAAATATTCGCAAAATGAACCATTTCTGAAATTTGTTATCTAGGGCTGAAATAGCTGAATCTGTGCAATAATTTCCCTTTTTTTTTTTTTTTTTTTAAGAATTTTATATTTGCTTACTACAGTTTCAATTTATCAACAGGTATATATATAGTAATTTGATTACTTTTCAAATTTGAAACATTCACAAAATGAAATATTTCTGAAATTTGTTAACTAGGGCATCAGATCCTGAAATAGCTGAATCTGCGCAATAATTTCCTTTTCTTTTTTTTTTTTTATGAATTTTATATTTGCTTACTATAGTTTAATTCATCATTAGGTAAGACGATACATATAGCAATTCGGCTAATGTTTTGAACACTTCTCAAATTCGAAACATTCAGCAAAATAAAACATTTTTGAAATTTGTTACCTAGAGCATCAGATCCTGAAATAGCCAAATCTGCACAAAAATTTCTTTTTTTTTTTTTTTTTTATAAATTTTACATTATCTCATTTTATATTTGCTTACTACAGTTTAATTTGTTAATAGGTAAGATGATACACGTAGCAATTCAACTAATGTTTGGCTACTTCTCAAAATCAAAACATTCAGCAAAATAATATTTGTTACCTAGGGCGTCAGGATCCTGAAATAGCCAAATCTGCACAAAATTTTACCTTTGGCACAGCTTCGCATACCTTGAGAGGAAAAGCAGAAATCTGCCTATGCAGAATTTGAAAATTTTTCTAAAAATAATTAGTAGATAAAAATTAGTTCAAATTTTGCTTTGACTTAGAATAAACTATCGATGAATAGAACCCATAGTAACAAAACTAGGTTTTTCTTTATTTTTATTTTTTATTTTTTTATTTTTTTCATTTTTGTATTCATAGCAGATTTTGCAAATTTTATCATACATGTAGAGTTTTTCTTTAGAGCAGCAAATTTAAAATGCGATTGTGCAACTATTATGACTTAGTTGTAATCCCAATACAATTTAAACAATTTGCCCTAGTAAAATGGATCTTGCCAAAGTAAAATGTTTTCAAAATATTACTAATTGCGCAACAATATGTTTTATAAATAGTATTGTACAATAATTTAACTCAAATAAATTTCGCATTTGAAGCTTTATTCAAAAT
>CAJVPU010000835.1:0-15213 GCA_910591775.1 Dentiscutata heterogama | reverse complement strand
TTTTTGTTTTTTCAAAATTCAATATTTTAAAGTCTAAAACTTTATACGTATCGTACATAGCAAAATTACAATTAATTTAAATATAATTGTTTTTATAACAATTTTACTTGATCGTAATTGTATAAAAATTCAATTGCAATTAAATTTTCGGTACCCCTGGTTATAACGATAACATCATGTATCACATATATTGGAGCAAGATTATGAAGACAGTTAGTTCGGTCAATTACCAAAGATAATTATCATTTTTCAATGCTTTATGATTAGCCTATAAAAACAAATCAGCTATTCTATAGTATTTCTATACGTATAATAAATCCGAGATTGAATAACAATGGCACGATCACGCGATCAACTGTGTTCGCATTTTAGACTTGCATTTTACACTTTTTCAAATTACTGTATTTCGAAATTTTATTCCTAAAATATATTATATCGAATGTGGATTATTAATAGCCTTTGTAACATATGTCCTAAATATAATTAATACGTAGTAAACAAAGTGTCATCTTATTAAGAGTCATTTAAAGTCATATACCTATCCAGTCCGGTCTGGGACCAAACCGGTCTGAACCTAAGAAAACCAGATCCTATTCGGTCTAGTCTAAGTCTAAAAAAAAATATAATTATTTATAAAATTTTAACCGGTTTAAGACTAATTACAAACACATTGAACTGAATTCATAATAAAAGACTGGTCTTAGACCGGTCATTTATTATAAATCCAGACCGAAAGTTTAAACCATTGGGTTTGAATTCTTAATAAAAGGCCAGTCTTAGACCGATCATTTATTATAAACCTAGACTGAATGTTTAGACTATTGAGTTGAAATTATAATAAAAAACTGATTTAAAACCGGTCTTTATAATTAGAAACTCCAACTATAAAGAGACTCGATGTAGTCTTATAAGTCGTTTTAGAATCAAACCGCAATCAAACCAAAAAAGACCAAACGGAACTGGACTAAAAATAGACCGAGTTGGACCAGGGCCAATGATTTTCTGCAGAAAAATCACGGAATTGGTTCAGTTTAGCCTGGATTTAGGATCTGAAGTCATCATAATACTGGCTGACATTAATTTGTGGATTATAATGTTGGCCGACTTTACGTAATTCTGGCCAGTCGCAGAATTTTTGCAGAATCATCTCGAATTTGGCATCTTGTCACCACATCCCTACTTTTTTGTATAAATGCACAAATTAAATCACACAAATAAATGTAAAAATATTAAAATACTGTAGTCTGTCTTTGAACATTAATAAAAATATCAAAAAGGCAAATTTACTTATATCTTGCCCTCACCCTAATATTGTACAATAGAATTTTAACTTAATATATAGTGATATTTTTAATTGTATTTTATAAAAATTACTGTAAAAGTGCATATAAGATTCTTCAAAATAGTAGATGGATTAAATCTGGGCGTGGATCATAATCAAATGCAATTTTTGCGTATGCACTTTAACTTATTTCTTTTCACGATATAATCTCTCAACTATGTATTTTACAACAGTCTGAACTAAAATAGATCTGGTCTCATATGCACG
The DNA here is from genome assembly GCA_910591775.1 of Dentiscutata heterogama. Lineage (NCBI taxonomy): Eukaryota > Fungi > Glomeromycota > Glomeromycetes > Diversisporales > Gigasporaceae > Dentiscutata > Dentiscutata heterogama. The sequence continues at coordinate 13,664 of CAJVPU010000835.1, read as the reverse complement.
TCACTCTGGTTATATTAGTAAGTTAGTGATGGGTTATATCGACATCTTAGTATACCGACATCTGACTATAACAATTTCTTAAGATTTGGGCTTATATGCTTACAACTGTTTTCATAAATTCTGGGACGCCTAAAAATTTGCTCGTTTACCGAAACCTCTTCGATCTCGTTCTAAGAGTCACCTAACTTTTCGGAAACTACGTCACTGTCTCTATACAAAATAAAAATGTATCGAATTAATAGAATACCTCGTTTAAATATTCGCTGTTATCAAAAATTCCTTAAGCGCAACAATAAATTTGACTTGTTCCATCATCTATTCTGTTCTTTGTCCATGCCGTACTCACGCTCTATACAGTCCCAAACTAAAATAATTGGACATATACTGCTATATTATTGTAATTTTTATTTTAAATTATAAATCTTATATTTTATTTAGGAGTTTACTAAAACTCACCTATGGTATTTTACACCTATGTATATGTTTTCTCAAAAACTGGCTAATTAATCGGCATGAAGTATTCTAAGTAAAAAATGTTCTATACCCTAAAAAACCCCTCCCGAACTCTAACTCTAACCCTAATACTAACCATAACGTGAAAAAAATATATATAATGGGTGTAAAACACCATAGGTGTGTTTTATAATAATTGTCGCGGCTGATGCTGAAATTTTTACCTATTTTATTATGAAATCTTAAAATTTTTTGAGCCTTTTCGTTAGGGGGATTTTTTTAGGGTTAGGTTAGGGTTTAGAGTTAGTGTTATTAATAAAAAAGTATATGTGAATTTTAGTAGGTATTATAGATTTAAATAGGGACTCTAAATTTCAGCATCAGCCGCGACAATAATTGTTCTATCTATCGTCATTTAATAACGTTTTTATATAATCGTCAATATCAAGTCATTTATTTTCTGATTTGATGATTTCGTGAAATTTACTCTTTCCATTCGAACAAATAATTAGCTTCTTCCATGTCTATTAAGTTCAAATAGCATTTCGATATCAATAACCGACTTGTGACATTCCTTCAGTATTGCCCACCTCTGCAGATTTTTAAAATATTCGAATTCTTTCTTTTTGTCCTTTTTGACACCAATTCCATTTGATAGCAACATCCTTCAGCATTGCGATTTTTTAAAATATTCGAATGCCTTATACTGTATAGCAATCTCCAAACTATTTATTCCTTCAACTTTGCCAATCTCTGCAAATTTTTAATGTTCGAATGCCTTCTTTTCGTCATTTTCGACTCCAATTCCTTTGTAATAGCAATTTCTAACCTTATTTATTCCACATTGAGTTGAAATACCATTTAGGAATTATTTAATGTATCACTAACTTTATGTAATATATGATCTTTTGGATATCTTGCAGTATAGGTGAGACTATTAAAAAAAAGTATAATTAATCAATTGATTTAGAATAGGTATCACCTATGTTGCAAGAGATCCGATCTTTTTAATAACATCTTTCAATTTCAAAGATTCCTTTAACGCCTAATAAAGCCGCTCTTTGAAGAAACGAAACGCATTACGTTCGTCCTTGACTACTCTAACTCCGTAACGATAGAATATCCAATTATATATGCTCTTTCGGTAGGATCCATCGTATGTAAGATGAATGTTTACTAATGGATTCGAGCTTTAATGAAAGTGGGATCATTATACTGTATTTATTAAGAACGATCGGATTAGATATATTATGTATTCTTTTTGAACCCGTAACTTTCTATCTTTCTCCAATTTTATTATAAATAAAAGGATCATACTTACATATTTAATTATAAAATCTTATATGATAAATGGAGTCATGGATTCTTCTCACCACGATATTATGATATAACGATAATTCATTGTTGGCATGAACTCGGTTAATTGACCTGACCAATTTGACCAATCGATCAAAGTGTTTAAGATTGGTCAAATTGGGTTAAATAATATTTATATATATCGATATAGCGTATTATACATTATTATATTAATTTATAATTGTATTTTCATGCCAGTTTTAAATGTATGGTAACAAAAATACTATTCCGGAAAGATCAATAGTATAGTGTTCCAAACTAATTTAGCCAGCTTCTTAGCTAACTGATAGTTTCACTGTATCAGCCGGTTATGGTACAACCTTTCCCGAAAGAACATAATTAGTTGGCTTTAGTTATAATGATGACTGATTTAGTCGGTATGTTCTTTCGGGAAATCGTACTATAACCATAAGAAATTTGATTTACGTTTAGATATATATAGCATAACAAACACAATGCAGTTCAATAATTAATACTTTACGATAAAAAGCATTTAGGTAATTTGAAAGATCAACTGCATAACAATAATTTGTTTATCCGCTGCACCTTGCCAAATTTGTTAATGATCATGTAACCTAATCTTTTGTTTTCAGGAATTGGATACAAAATCATTCTAAATATTTTTTGGTTAAAATAACAAAGATGAGTGAGGACATGACGATAAAGAAGCGTAAGATTTCCAAATAAACTATTAATATCTGGAGATAGATTTCCGCGTCGTTAAAAGAAAATATATATAAAGCAACAAATTTTGTCTGCTTCGTTTTTAATAATAATAATAATAATATAAATATATATAAAGTATTATATAAACAAAATTTTTTCAAAAATTGTACTTTTTTCTCTTTTTTTTTTTTACAATAACATCAATAACAATACCAAGATTAATCTTTACACATAAATAATAATACTATTCTACAGTAAATCCAAGTTTGCAACCAAAAAAAAAAAAGCCCATTTCTCGTTATTAACGAACGATATCTAGAAAGGGTTTCAATCTTTATGTGGCCGAGGATTCTAGTTTTCTCTTTTATTTTCGCTATCAATGTAAAAATGTTAAAAGGCAGTAGTAATTAATATTTTGCATTTTTGTATGTGTGTGTTGCAGAGGGAAAAGTTGGAAATGAATAATAAGCTTTCACTGTGGCGAACTTAGGACTCCTGGGAAATTACGATATTACGTATTAGTATTGATGATCGACGTTTTGGTTTTTTTCATCTCCACCAGGAGTCTAAACTTTAGACTTCTGGTGGAGATAACCATCGATCACCAATATCGATACGTAATATAAATTTCTCAGGGCCTAAGTTCGCCACAGTAAAAACTTAATCTTCACTTCCAGCTATTCCCTCTGCAGCAATCACATATATTAATAGATAATCGTAAATTCTTACTCATGATTATCTTACCGAACTGATCGTCTTCATAATACTGTATTCATGCTATAATAATCTTCTTGCAATAATAACTGGCCGTTTTCATACATCAATTGATTAGACATGACTTTATCGTTATAGTAACCTTCTGATCTGTCTTCATAAATTTGCTCTATTTCAATATTGCAAATAAGTTTATATGGAGACATTAATAAATATACACATACAAGGATGAATATATATATATATGACTAGCAAATAAATAATGAATACCAGAAACAAAGTCAAAGTTGATGCGATCAAAGCGTGCTTTTTTTTGATGTTTATTCTTAACCCTCGATTTCCTTTTCTCAATTTTAAAATTGTGTTTATAAGGTTTCATTTTTTTTTCAAGCCCAAGTCTTTGCTTATTCTGATATTTTTTAGATCCAGGTGTTTCATTAATAAGTATAAATTTATATTCTTTACTAGCTTTTGTTTCTTCATTTTTATTATTAGGCATTGAACATAGAGCTTTACTAGCTTCTGTTTGTTCAGCCATGATTACAACAAATACTGTAGATGAGATCATCAGATTATATATACTTTATAAATATATTATTAGTTGTTACGTATTAGAAACGAAGCAGGCAAGGTCTGTTATTTTATATATATTTTTCTTTTAATGACACGGAAATTTATCTCCAGGTCTTAACAGTTTATTTGGAAATCCTACGCTCCTTTATCATTATGTCCTCACTCCTTTTGTTTTTTAACCAAAAAAATATTTAGAATGATTTTGTATTAAATTCCGAAAACAAAGGATTATGGATTTAATGTTACGTCTAGGTCGGAAATTGTTCTAAAATCATTAACAAATTTAAAGGTGCATCTGATAAACAATTGGTTATAGTACGATTTTCTAGGTTTACTAATTTTCCCCACCACTTCACTATCGGAGTATTATAAATTGATTAAATAACACCGATACTCCGATATGTGAATAATTAGTAGAACCAATCAGAAGTGGTGGAGAATCCGATTTCCTGAAAGCCATATTCCCTTCGGAAAAATGGTTTTCGATAATCGTACCATAATCTCCGGAATAGTATTTTTTGCTACTATACATTTAGAACTGGTATTAAAATACAAATTATCCCTTAATATAATAATATAAACATTATTTGACTAATCTTAAACTCTTTGATCGATTGGTCAAATTGGTCAAGTCAGCCTGACCATTAACCGGGTCCATGCCAACACTGAATTATTCTGAATTATCGTTATATCATAATCTTGCGGTGAAAATAATCCATGACTCCACTTATCATAATAAGATTTTATAGCTACAGCATTTATGACCATTTTATTAATAAAATTGGAGGAAGATAGAAACTTTCGGGTTCGAGAAATATATAATATATGGGGCGCCGTCAGTCAAAACGAGATTGTTCATTTTCTGAAAATTGTTACACAAAATGATAAAAAATTAAAGATATGTCTAATTGTAACATAGGGTGTTATCAATCAATATTTTATTTTTATCGGCTATACTAAGTAGGTTGTTACAAGTAACATGTTACAATTAAACGTCTTCTAATTTTTTATCATTTTATGTAACAATTTTCGGAAAATGATCAATCTTTGATTTAATAATAAATCGAATCAACTAATAGCGATAACTTTTTATACTCTATATACGCGAATCTATCCAGAGCAATGACCTTTTTTTTTGCGAATCATATAGAGCTGAGGACTTCACAAAACTTTATAATAATTTGAATCTATAATAGGTCCAAATTTGTAGTAGTGTTCAAATATTGTCGTGGTGGGGACCTATAATAGAGATTTCCCGGTCCTAATACAGTATAATGATTCACTTTCTTTAACAACCAGCATTAAAGCCCGAATCCATTAATAAACATTCATCTTGCGTACGATGGATCTCACCAAAGGAGCATATATGATTAAATATTCTATCGTTACGGAGTTGGAGTAGTCAGTTACGAACGTAATGCATTTCCGTTTCTTCAAAAAGCAGCTTTACAAGGTATTAAAGGAATCTTCGAAATTGAAAGATGTTATCAAAAAGATCATATTATATATTACATAAATTAGTGTTACATTAGATAATTCCTATATGGTATTTCAACGCGATGTGGAATAAATAAGGTTTGAAAGTGCTATTACAAAGGAATCGTAGTCGAAAATAACGAAAAGAAGGCATTCGAATATGCAGAGATGGCAATGTTGAAGGAATAAATAGTGTTGGAAATTGCTATCGAAGTGAAATCGGAGTCGAAAAGGACGAAAAGAGACATTCAATATTTTAAAAAATCTGCAGAGATAAGCAATGCAAAAGGAATAAATAATATTGAACATTGCTATCAAAATGGAATTGGAGTCAAAAGAAGAATTCAAATATTTTAAAAATCTGCAATACTTAAGGAATGTCACAAGTCGGTTATTGATATCAAAATGCTATGGAACCCTAATAGACATGGAGGATCGTTTGTTCAAATGGAAAGAGTAAATTTCACAAATCAAAATATAAATATCTTGACATTGATGACGTTATAATATGACGATAAATACCAATTAATTTGGATTCTTACGAGTTTGAAAATGAGTAATTGACAAAGGTGTTTTTGCGACTGTATATAGCGCGAGCACGGCATGGGCAAGGAACAAAATAGATGATGGAACAAGTCAAATTTACTGTTGCGCTTAATTAATTTGATAGCAGCGAATATTTAAACGAGGTATTTTATTAATTCGATACGTTTTATTTTGTATAGAGACAACAATGTAGTTTCCGAAAAGTTAGATGATTCTTAAAACGAGATCGAAGAGATTTCGGGAAACGAGCAAATTTTCTGAATTTATGAAAACAGTCGTAAGAATATAGACCCAAGTCTTAAAGTTTTAGCCAGATGTCGTATACCAAGATGTCTATATAACCAGAGTGACGTGTATACAAGACTAGATCTATTTAATTCCACCAATTTAAAACTTCTAGCAGACTGTGGTATAATACTGTACATAGCTGAGAGATTATATCGTGAAAAGAAAAAAATTTAAAGTGCATACACAAAATTGCATTTGATTAACAAAGATTCTGTGATTAACGCCCAGGTCTAATACATGATGAGTCTACTATTTTGAAGGGCCTTATATGCATTTTTACAGTAATTTTTGTAAAATACAATTAAAATATTACTATATTAAAGTTAAAAATTTATGTATTTGGGTGAGGGTAGGTATATAAGTAAAATTTTGCCTTTTTGATAAGTTTTATTATTGGTCAATTTGTTATACTGGATAAAATAAATTTAGGATGTTCTCAAGTATCTCCTCTCCCTTAATGGAGACTTGATTTGTTAAAAAATTGATTGTAATTATTATCATTTAGATCGAAGCTACAGACATTAAAGGCACCGGTTAGAATCTGACCGATAATTTAAAATTATAAAATTAAATTTGCAAGTGATCCAAATTATATTTATGTGTACAATATGAGTGCACAATAAAAGCATAATTTTTAATGTTTTTATCTGGTGGTACTCATACTGTATTATTAACACTATTTGTAAAATTTATTTGTCACCACTCGGAAAAAACGGTAGCCAGATTTTTTTTCTGGTACACATGCTATCACTGATGATGATGAAATTAAAATCTATTTAATATACGATTTTTTAAAATGTTGGGGTACATTTTTTTTGCTTTCTTTTTTAAATTTGGACTAGGATTAAGGTTTAAGTTTTATAATAAAGGTATATAGGCGGATTCTAGTAGGTTTGTTTTTTCTAATTAAAGCTCACAGATTTCAGCATCATTCGCGACAATAATTAACGTTAGAGTTTTACTGTCTTTTCACTTAGATATTTGTTTTGATTTCATGAATATTCTATATCGAATTGCAAAAATAAAAGATCATTTTAATCATTTATTTAATAAAATAACTATAATTACATAATGTTACTCATAAATCCACATTAATTTTGTTTGAGTTCATATCTTAATCGATTGTTTAAAATAAGCTATTTAAATTTGTAGATATTCCACACTTGCCTCTTATTTATTTATGTTAATTTTTTCGCCGGTAAGCATAAAGATTTTTGATACGTATTTAAAATAATTATATGGTTATTAATGTCGGTCTTTAATTGGTATATATTTAAAAAAAGAAAAAAACAACTATTTAAATTCATGATAGATAATATCAAATTAATTTAATCATTCGTTATAATAACTTTAGCGTATTAATATAAAGTTACTTTAACATTTATGAATTTATGATAAGCTATTTGTGTTAATTAATCTTTTTTATATGAATTTGTATTTATTCGCTTGCAATTAAAATAAAAAACACATATACTTGTAATTGTGGCTAAATTTATCTTTGCATATTTTTTATTATTTGGCAATTAGTATTCAAAATCACATGCAAGCTGATCAGCTATTATGTTTTCCGGCTTAAATTATTCAAAATTCACATCCAAATTGTAGTTAAAGCAGATTTCAACAGAATATTACTACTATTTTAATGAAACAAAAGGAGCATAACTTCTAGTTTAAACATAGAACTTTATTCAAAGAAACTTTTAATTAGTCATGGGAATACAGGATATAACGGTCGGCTAATCGATCGGTCAGTTATTAACCATCGGTATAACCACGGTCGGCAGATTATTGAGCAATGACCAGGGATGACGACCGATGACCGACCATCCGACCGCTGAATCCCTAGCTATAGAGCTGAAGCCACCTATTTTTTCATAGAGTTGCTCTGGTTGTTTAAAATTTAAAATTCGTATTTCGCGCTATCACTAGTTTTATGAATTTGCCGCAGAATCATTGCAAGGATCACTTCAATTTACGTTGAAGAAGCTGCTTGAGAACACCCTTTATTATATAACGAACTCTAAAGAACAGAAATCTAGAACAACCAGTTCGGTATAACAGGTGATTGTGCGATTGTATACATATGTTGTAGGTTGAAACGGTTTTAGGAATTTCATGTATAAAATTAGGGTTAGATTATAAGTTTATATGCGACAAGTCCTATCCTAAAATACTAATATTTAAATTACGCCCTCATTTACAACATACATACACAGATATCTCAAAATTTTAGCATGTAATATAATTATTTCCAACCAGGCCTACCGAATTGGATTGTATCCGTCAAGAAAATCTCTACCCGAGTATAGATTATTAAATTACCTGGTTATCCAGGTAATCTATTATAGTCATGTAATAAGATTGGATCCGGGTAGAAATTGTTGCTACAGTCAAACCTCTATAATTGCACCCTCTATAATTGCACACCCCCTTTAAATGAACTCTTAATTCTGGTCCCAAGCTTGGGAAATAATAATAATTGCACACCCTCTTTATTCTAAATGTGCAAGTAATTTTAAAAATATTTATATTAAAACACCCTCTATAAATGAACACCCTCTCTAAATAAACTAGTTTAAAAAATTTTAATTGGAACTATAATGCTAAATGCACACAAATTTGGCTTATTTATACACTAGTTATAGCTTAATTTTTACATATAAATAATTTTTGTGATAGATATGTGTATATAACTAAATGATGTTATAAATTTGTCATAAATAATTTTTACTATATAAAGATAATAAGCATTAAAAATTTTAATCAACATGTCTTAAAAGCACAAATCTTTAACAGATATTCAAAAGTATAAGTTTTGCAAATATGTTGAAAATAATAATAAAAAAACTAGAGCTGAATATATACAATGAATTGAACAAAAATGAAAAATTAAAATTAGTTTATCTACTATTATACAAATTCTTCAAACAAAGGATAAACGTCTTGCAATAGAAATAAATTCTAAACAACATAAACCTGTCACTTTTTCAGAATTAGAACTTGCACTTAAGGAATTTATATTAGTTTATCAAGATCAAACTATTTTAAGTAATGCGATAATTATTGAAAAGACCAAATTACTAGCAAAAGAATTTAAAATTTCCAAAGATCAGCTTAAATTTTTTAATGAATAGCTTCAAAAGTTTAAAGATCATAATGGAATTCATCAAATAGTACTTTATAGAGAGGCAATATCTGCTGATTATACTAAAATTGGGGAAATCTTACCAATTTTAAAAGAAAATATAATCAATACCCTTTGGAATGCATCTATAATATAGATGAAACAGGGCTTTTCTACCAGTTTTTTTTATTTATTTATTATTATTATTTATTATTATTATTATTGTTATTATTAAATAAAAATAATTTTAATTACAGGTTAGAACCAGACAGAACACTGGCAACACAATGTATTTCAGGTCATAAAAAAAACAAAGAATGAATATCAATTGCTTTGTGTACAAATACAAATGGATCCCGTAAATTAAACCCATTAGTAATTGGAAAATATGCTAACCTATGATGCTTCAAAAATATTAATATCAAAAACTTACCTATGGCATATTGTAATAACACTAAGGCGTGGATGCTTGTAGTTCATTTTCAGGATTGGTTAAAGGAATTTGATAGACAGATGAGACTAAAATATAGAAATCAATGAGTGCTTCTTTTGCTTAACAATTGTTCAAGTCACAAAATTGATAGTGTAAGATTAAATAATACTGATATCTACTTTCTCCTACTATATACTACTTCAGCAATCCAACCTATGGATGCTGGAATAATAATATCTTTTAAAAAACACTACTATTGCTTTCAACTTCAATAAGATATATTAATTTATTATTTATTGTTATTTTTATTGTAATTAAAATACTAATTCAATTAATTTATTTATCTATACATTTATTTATTTTATTCTTCTATTTATTGATTTATTTAATTTATTTATTTGCACTCTTATTTAAATTTATTTTTTGCTTACAAATTTATTTAAATTTTTTTTTACTTAATTTCTTTTACTTACATACCCATTTTTAACTTTTTCAATTGTTTATTTGTTTCTAGTTCATTATTTTCTTTATTATATTTATTTGCTTCTATAATAATTTATAATTATATTTATACTAATTTAATTTCTTTAATATTCTTATTTTTTTTTTTTTTTTCGGTATTAAGGTAACCTCCTTGGCCTGGAGACTTTTTATTAGTAATTATTAGTTATTATAGTTACAATGAAGATACAACTAGCCACATATACATCTTTTGGGTGCCTATTTAAGTAGTCCGCCCGCAGGTTCTATACTAGATGTCATACCTATAACCCAACTAGAGAGTTACTCTTTTAAACTTTCTGATCCTAACTGTATTTATAGCCTATTATACTAACCCTGAAATTACCATCTGGCTCATTCTTCTAGATTTTGCACCTTGCTTTAGGACTTTTGTGACTTATCCTGGTTTGCACTGACTAATTACCAGCTTGCATTCTTCTGTTAAGCGGACGTACAACTATTCATGAGGTAAACCTACCAGAGCTTTCCCTATCCCATTTTGGGCTAACCTGGTTTTGCGCAGTTGCCAAGGCTCCCACTTGCAGTTGGGCTATTATCCATTTAACCACTTTTGCCCTTATAAGGTTCGCTTTCCAATCTCAATACCCACATTCAGACCTTTCCTTTTTCTATTATTTCCTTATTAGTCCATCTCTTACTTCCAACCAATGATCCAGAAGATTCGACCTTGGCTTGGCATTAGGTACCTGGTGTCTTCGTCTCATCTTGGTACATGATTTCACAGCACATGTTCTTTTCCTTCAATTTGGTTGGCTAGTCCTTCGGACATGCCCGGTATTTTTCTGTTTAACTAGTTTTCTGCTCGACTTCTATAGCCCCTGGTCTTGGTGAGTAGAGCCCCACTACTGGTTTCCCATGCCAGCTGGCCAGGGTTGGTGTACTCCATAATGGCCTTGCAGATTTCTAGCTTTTTCTAAATTGGCAGTCAGGTTGGTAAATCCCCCACTAAAGGATCTTGTTGTCGTTTGGTTCTCCAATCTCGGTCCTAACTTCCAAATTCGGGTCTTTTCTGTAGCACTGTCGAAGATTGTAGTTATTCTTTATCCAGGTCTTCCCAATCGGGTTTCGATTATCCCAGTTTCTTGGCATTTCTATGCTAAAGCTCTCATTCTAGATGGTGCAACCAAGATTATAGATTTCTAGATCCAACCAATCGATGGATAATCATTACCTAATGCAAATCTATTTTTCGAAAAATGTCGTCTGTGAGATTTGAACTCTAGACCTGCTGCTTGGTGGGGTGACGACTAGACCACTTCACTAGGCCACCACACCTCTTTTATATTCTTATATATTCTTTTTATTTCAACATATACATATTTATTTATTTTGCTACTCATTGATTCATCTGTTTTATTTCATTCTTTTATTTATTCGCTTATTTATCTACCTATTTATTCATTTCATCTCTATTCATTATTTGCTCACTTATTTATTTATTCATCTATTCATTTATTTGCTTATTGATTCATTTATTCGCTTATTCATATAATCTATTATTTATTATTTTTTCACTTATCTATTTAATATGCTTATTCATTTATTAATTTATTCATTTATCTACTTGCTTATTATTCCAATTCACCACTAATTTACTTGTTTATCTATTCATTTATTATTTATCAATCCACTCATTCACTATTTATTTATTTTGTTCATTTATTTATATATTCTTTAATCTATTTCTATTTATTCACTTATTCCTAATTTCATTAATTTATAAATTGTTAATTTATTTAATTTGTTTATACACTTATTTACTGACTTATGAATCTATTTTTGCTCTTATCTCATTTATTCTTATGTTCGGAATTGCTACTTATACTAACTTAATGCCCTTTATCTATTTATTTATCTATAATATTTTAGATAGATGTTGAAACAGGTTGAGGGGGGCAACTTAATTTAAGACTTGAAGATAGACATCCTTCAGGCTATCTGTTATGTTATTAAAGATTGGGAGAAAGTCACTGCTGAAACTATAAAGAATTGTTGGTGCAAAATGGTGATCCTTCCTATTAGTGCTAATTCCATACAATCTAGATAATAACCTGTATTGTTTGTTAAATATTATATACATATTTATATATATATATACATATGTACATGCAATAAATATTGATTTTTTTTTTTTTTTTTTTTTAGAAATGACCCTGTGTATAATGAACTTATTAAAGTGCTTAACTCTTTGTCTTTTCCAAATACGATAAAAGTTAATAAATTTTTAAACATTTCTAATGAAAATATTATCTATAAGGTTCCTGATGATAAAGTTATAGAAGAACTTGTTAATATATTTAGTTCTAAAAGTACAAATGAATCAAGTGAGATGGATAATTTTGATAAATTAGATGATAGTATTAAACTACTAATTATTAGTGCTACTGCTGCATTAGAGAATTTAAAGAGTATTAAATCATTTTTACTTCAACAAAATAAAGTTAATGAGCAACTAAAATTAGGTAATAGCCTTGAAAAATTTATTAGTAAGAAAAAAATTAGTTCAATAACACAAACTAATATAGATATGTATTTTCATTAAATAATACATATAAAAATATATATATAGTTTGTAATAAAGAAATACAGTTTTAGCAGCAAAGAATATATAAAATAATTTAATAATAATAAATATAAATTAATAACAATAGTATATAATAATAATTTATTATAAAAAAAAATATTTTTCTTTAAATACACACCCTCTATAAATGGTCCTTTATGACCGGTCTTAAGAGAGTGCAATTATAGAAGTTTGACTGTAGTAGATAATATAGATAATATGGTAAATATATAAATACTAATTGTAGTTAGAAAGAGAAGTACAAATCTAGATTAGCTATATAGTAAAAGTACAAGAAGGTTCTAATAGGTTTTAGCTATAGATAAATGGTTTGTATAACTTGATATTCTAGTTCTTGTTTTTAATATAATATATATATATATATTGGCACTATTATATATCAATCATTTAAGTATTAAATAAAGTTTGGGGCAGGTACTATATCCCAAATATTGAAAAAAAAAGTCTCAAAATTATATTTATTTTTTTTAGTTATTATTTTTTTTTTTTGGTGTTAAGATGATCTCTATGGCCTGAAGACTTTTTTATTAAATGCAATATATGTTTTTATAATTACAACGAGAGTATATCAAGCCACATATGCGCTTTTGGTACCTAATTTAAGTAGTCTGCCTGAAGGTTCTACTAGAGTTAATATTTTGATTTATATTTATATCTGGATATAATTAGTAATTAAAAATATGATCCGGGTTTAATCCGGATATAATTAATCCGGATATAAAAATAAATCTGGATATCAGTCAGGGAAGATGCCACATATGTTTATATATGAGTGTAAGTCTATAATAAAAATTATAATAAAAATATATCTCTTAATATGTAGACCAACGCAGGCAAATTTGCCTGCGTTTCTGCACTTTTTTAGCTCTGATTTACTTTTTTAAAATGCTAAAATATTTAAATAAAACTTTGCACAATTATATTTGAAA
>CAJVPU010000834.1:0-15214 GCA_910591775.1 Dentiscutata heterogama | reverse complement strand
ATTGTTTTCAAGAATAGTATCTTCTAAATAAGAAAACCAAAGTGGTTTTTTCCCTGTTGGAATATGTAGAAGTCTGGGGGATAAATGTAGCCAGTCTAAAAGGGTATTATTGTCAGATGAGCATAGTTGTTCAAGATATAAAATGTTTTTGTGGCGAAGTTGTTGTTTGAAAGTATTGTATTTGGGGTGGTTTGTCAGAATGTTTTCAAGAGGAGTATTGCTATCATTTATGGTTTTTGGCACAAACATATTTTGAAATTGCTTCCACATATTTAAAGTTAATATTTATCTATTACTATATATATGTTTATAAAATATATATCAGTAAGAAAGTAAGTACCAATGAAAGAACAAACAGAAACAACTAGGCGAAGTTAAATAAAGGTGTTTTACCTTTTTCAACCCTTTTTTTAATAGCACAAGCTTCATTAATGATTAACTGTTAGATTGGAAATAGAAACTTATAAATATAACCAAGAGTCTCATCATCAATACCAACAACCAAAATTTGCTTAATTCTGAATTTGAATGCTACATGTTCTGTGTCGATATGTTTTTTTATATCCAGAATAACAATTTTATAACATGTATTTAATATAAATAGAATAACACTTTAAAAAATTTTTTTTTATTTTTAATAATATTTAATAAAAAAATTTTTTACAAAATATTTCAATTTTTTTAAAAAAAATAAAAATAAAAAAAGATTTTATTTTTTATTGCATCAGCAATATATTATACCCCACTATATCTTAAAATTTTACTAGGGTAACCCTGTTGTATAACTAACAAAAAATAATTATCTTGTGATTTTACTTAACTTCAACTCTAATCTAAACACTAATACTAACTCTAATATTAATACTAACTCTAATCCTAATTATTATAGAGGTGCACCCTAACTCTAATTATTATAGAGGTGCAATGTATTGCACTATACAATAAATTATAAAATCTAATAAAAAATAAAACTTTCTTTTTTTTTAAAAAAAAAAAAAAAAATTGGCCACTAGTCTAAATAAAAATACAAAATTTATACTATACTTATTAAACTATAGCTTAATGATATTATTCTCTTTAATTCACTATAGTATGATTCTAGAGCATTTATCAAAGTCACTTGTAATAAAAGTGATGAATACTGTCAAGCCTATAAAACTTATTAATTTGAATTTTTTTGATAATTTTATTTAATATAATTTTTTATATCAGCAACTTGACACAAATCAATTGCCTCTTTAATAAGCTTGTTATATCCAATTTTTGTAGTTTTATGTATTGCTTGGATTATTTTTCCTCAAGCCTTTGTTTTATATATTTTATTCATTTATACTCGCACTATATGGACTATGCAAAAAACTATAATACATTCTTGCTCATCACTCTGGAGACCAGAAAATATTTTTGCAACACTATTAGCCTTAACATGGCTTTGGTTGGCAAGAATATATCACAGTTTTTAATAGTTTCTAAATTTTTTTATTATTTTTAAAGTATCTAAAATCTTCTTTTTCAACAAAAAAATAGGCACCAATGTCTTAATAGCTATGTCTATTCCAAACATACAAGATAAGCAGGCAGCAATCATACTTGTTAGTTTTATGGATCAAATTAATAAAGGTTAATTACCCATATCATTTGAGTTTGACAAGTTAAAGAGAATATATAAAAACAATATTATAAGTATCTCAACTAGAGGTTGTATAATATTCAACATGATAACTCTAGTTTTTTAAAAAAAAAACACTTTCTTTTATATCTTTTTTTTTAATTTTTATTACTCACTAAATTATTATTTTGCATCTCACAAATTTTGTATTTAATATTTATTACCTCGATGTATTTTAGCTTTTTAATACTTGAGCTCAGATCTAATACTCTAGTCACATATTCTTTAACTACACTTGTAATAGTAGATAGTGAGTAGTCTTTGACTACTTTTTTCTCAACTAATTTCTGTTCCACTTCCAAGTACTTTAGCTTTTCACTTTCATCAAGTATATGTATATAATTAGGACTTTTATTATATTATTCTACCTGCACTTTTTGTGTATTAACAAAACATAATATCTAGATTTTTGCAGAGCAAAGATTAAGTAGGCAAACCTTCATTTTTCAATACTTTTCAACAAGAATTCCTTTTTTTTGACTACTTGAATGATTATGCTTATAAATTGGCATGCAAATGCCTTCCAAAAATTACTATTATTGTGGTTTTTGTAGATAAACCTTGCCTATGTATTTATAACAAATTGCTACTATTTTTGATTGAATTCATTTATCAGTATTACTAATGATTTACCAATATTAAAAAGAAGCGTTCGTCTTTAATCAAGTATTGTATTTTGCAATATATAAACTTTGATTTCTTCATGTGCTACAAATACTTCATCTGCTACAGATATTGTTAGTATTTTACTATCTTTTTCACTATCTTTTAATACAACTACTTCATTTTTCTTTAATACAGTTTCTTCGTTTCTCTCCAAAATATCTTTACTTTTATCAACTTCAATTTTCCCAACTTCAATTTTCTCAAATACATTTTCTTCTCTTATAACAAAATTATCTAGTATATAAAAAAAAAAAAAATTATATACTATATATAATGCTAATAAAATAAGATATAATCTTTAAAAACTTTAATATACTGACTTTTTACTCTTTATTGACTACTTATTGAAACTTTAATAGCAAAAAATAAATTTTTTTTTTTTAAAAAAAAAAAGTAATTAAACCCTTATATTTATAAAGAAGATTTGTATCATATTTATATATTTATTATATTAATATGTGTATTGTTATGAAAAACCCAAAGAAGATGGCAAAAAAAAAAAAGAATTTATTTTATAAATAGTTTACTACAAGAATTGTGAGCAAAAATTAGACTTAAAAATTTAAAAAAAAATCTAAATTAAATTAGATTTTATTTAAACCTGAAAAAAATTCAGGATTACTATTTGTCTCATAATTTTTTATACTTCAGATAATTTCATAAGGTGCTAGACTTTAAACAATCTCAAACTTGCTTCTAAAAGATGCTGCAGGCACTATAGACAAAAAGAGTTGCTGATTAAGAGCAGAGTATAAAAGAAAAAACTAATCACAAATGAGCAAAGATAGTACAAAGTTAAGTCTAATAAGTTGAAAAAAAGAAATTAGATTAAAAATAGTATATCATAATATCAATAGAATAAAAGATAACAAGATAAAGCTTAAAACAATAGATAAGTGGATAATAAAAAATGAAATAAACATACTCAGATTAGTGAAAACAAATACAAATAAGAAAGAATTAAAATTTAGTAAGCTAAGTAGCAATAAGAAGAGGTTTTGAATATAAAATAAAATTGTGAAAAAGAAAGGTTTAGAGGCTAGAATGATTGTAGATATAGCATGGAAAAAGTATCTTAAACAGATTAAAAGAGTTGAAGAGTACTCAATAAAAGCAAGATTTTATTTTAAACAAACTAAAATTATAGTAATAGTAGTATATTTTCTATTAGATGATAAAAAGACAAAAAAGTTTCTTCAAAAAACAATTATAACAAGGTATATAGAAAGATCTAGTAAAGTACATTTTATAGTAATGAGAGATTTTAACAAAGTAGTTAACCCAATATTTAACAGAATAGAAGGTGACAGTAATATAATACACAGGATGTTACTACTTTACAAGTAGTTTAATAGTCAGGGCTTTATAGATATATTTAGAATATTAATCCCAGATACAAAAATATATACTTGGTCAGATCATAATGTTGAGACCCAAATAGATTAGATATAGGTATTAGAAGATCTGGCCTACAGAACAACAAAGGCAGAAGTAGTAGAAACTAAGATTATAACAGCAAGTAATTACAATATTATTATAGCAGAAGTGTTATTAAAGCATTTAATTAAAATAAGAAATTTGGCTGAGTTCAAAAAAATCAAAGTAGCTAAAATAGTTTTTTTTTATAATAAAGTAACCAAAAAAAATTAGAATAACTATAGAAAACAGGTTGATACAATACTATTAAAGAGTAAAGTTATACAGAAATCAAGACTCAAGAGGCCTAAATAGTATATAAATAAATTGTAAAACAGAATTGTAAATGCAATTAAGAATACAGTTAACAAGATAATTTTAAAGAAGTGATTATACAATCCCAGTATTGAGACTAGATGTAGAAGAAAAGTATCAAAGTTATACACAGATTCTGTAAAGTTTAGCAAAGTAATTTAGTTAATCAAAAAAAAGAAAACTGTATAAGAAATAACAGAAACAGAACTAAAAAAAGTTGATGAAGTAGTAAAATATATTAATATTACTTATGAGATATCTTTAGCAAAATTAAATATCAATAATATTACAATAAATAAGTGGATAGAAGTAGCAAAACAAAGTTAGAAAACAATGCAAATACTTAAAAGAACAGAAGAAGATAGCAATATATGTAAACAAATAAAAGAGGCAATAAACAAGAGATACAAAAAAATAGATAGTGATATAGAAAGAATGCTAGCAAGTATATTAGAAAAACTATATAAGAAGATTAATATTAACAAATTACTTGAGCAAACTAGCAACAAGAAAATATTGTACAATAAGCCCAATGAAGTATTAGAGAAGTCAAAGGAATATTTTTAAAGTCAATTCAAGAAGAGAAATATTGAGCTTAAGACAAAAATTATAAATAAGTTCTATAGACCACTTAGTGAAGTAAGTAAAGAATAGTATAATTACCTAACAGAAAAGATTTTAGTAGAGAAGTGGTTAGCTATCTTGAGTAAAACTAAAAACAAAACAGCTTCAAGAATATCAAGAATAGGATACGTATTAATTAAGAATATAAGCAGTAAAGCACAAGAAGTCTTTTTAAAGCTTGCAAGTTTGTACTTAAGCAATAGTATAATTCTGCACAAGTAGAAGTTGGTGCAAGTATATCTGATTCCAAAAAACAAGAACTAGAGATATCAGTTAAATAATATCAAACTAATTGCACTATTTGAAACTTTTAAAAAATATATAATACAAATATTAATATAGTGTATTACAAGCATATTAGTAGAAAAAAGGATGCTTAAGAGGTCAAACTATGCTAGGCTATCTAGTTGCTCAACAGATAGCACAATTAGCTTAGTTAATATAGTTATAAAAGATGCCAAAGAAAAGAAAAAAGAATTATAGATTATACTTCAAGATATAAAAAAAGTATATGATTTAGTGTTAATCAAAATGTTTAAGTTGGCTCTCACAAGAATAAAGCTTCTAGTACAAGTTATCAAACTAATTGTGGAGCTGTTTAACAAAAGGCAAGTTAAAATAATTATAGTATTTAGACTAACTGAGAAGTTTGAAACAGAGGATGGTATAAAGCAAGGTAAGATAATATCACTCTTGATATGGAGAATCTTTTATAACCTGCTACTACAAAGAATACAAGATAACTCAGAATTAGAGTAAAAGGTAGAAGGAGAGGAGCTGCTTGATATAAGAGAAAATAAAGTTAGCAGAAAGATAGTAAAGCAGGAAGCAATTGCATTTGCTAATGACACAACATGGTTAGAGTTATGCAAGAAGCAAATAGAAAGAATACTTAAGATTGCTTAATGGTTTTTTAAGTTTAATAATATACAGATAAATAGCCAAAAATCTAAACTACTAGTATTAAATTTAAAGCTTTATAAAAAGAAGAAAAGTATCAAGGTTGACAGATGTTCATTCAAAGTAGTTGGCAAGGGTAAACTAACTAGGCTACTTGAAGTTTAGCTAAGTATTAAAGTCAATAAAAAATTAATAGTAAAAAGAGCCAAGAATATAGTTAGACAGTTTACTAGAACATTGTAGTTTAAGAGTTTGACAATTAATTAGCTAGTATATATAAATAATATATATATTATTCCAAAATTGGCATATATGCTTCAAACTACCAAGGTGGCTAGTACAAATATATCAACTAATAGTAAAGATAATTAAATACAAAATTAGATTTTTAGCAATAGCAAAGAACTACCTAATATTGTATCCAGGAATAGGAAAATGCAAAATACTATATTAAGAGATTTTTAGTTGCCAATTTGTTAGACTACAAACATGTTTGAATAGTAAGAATCAAGTAGGAGAAATAACCAGACTTTGTATAGCAAAGAGATATGCACTAGTAGAGCTAGTAGATAAGCAATAGCAGACAGAATTTCTTAAAATATTTAAAAAGATCTAGAAGCTAAATCTAGCAAGGTTAATTATAGCAAGAGCAAGTAAACAAGAAATATCATTGTGACAAAATGATAAACTATGACAAATTTTTAGATATAAGCCTACAATATGTAAGGTGTTGGATAGAAAGATATTTGTTAAATATTGTAGTGAGATTAGAAAGCTCAATATCTTTTATATTAATTATATTAATTAACTACTTAATCAAAATAGGTGTGAGCTAGTTACATGGAGAAAACTAAAACTATTAAAAGCCAGGTTCAAAAAGAGGCAAAAGTCTAAGTGGTTTGAAGAAATTAAGGCAAAAATGCTGCATGAACCTTGACTTAACTTTCGTAGAGGTTTGGCAACTTAACAAATAAGCTATAGAGCTCAAACCCCAATACTATTATTTAAATAATAACAAAATAAAATTTATTTTATATCTATTTTATCTATTAGAAAAAATAATTTATTTTTTACAATTTGCAATAATTCATAGTCTATCTTCAAAAAATTGTACTAATTTTACTCTTAATTCTTTTTACTATAGTATTAAAAGAACTTATCTTTATAGTAAATACCAACTTAACATATTTTTAATATATTTAAAACACATATTTTTTAATATAACTAATATTTTATACAGTATTAAGAACTTAAAAATAGCAACAATACAGCATATCTACAAAGTATAAGTAACAATTACTACTGCTAGTGTTTGTAGTCGATTTCGCATAGTCGATTTTATCGACTTAGCCGATTTCCAAAAAATCGACCTAGTCGATTTATGTTAGATTATATTAAAGTACCAATCAGATTCGATACATTACCTCTCTTGGTACATAGTACTAAGAGTAGGAACCGAAAAATTCCGAAGAAAAATAGAACTTGAGCAAGGTCGCGACAAAAATTTGATAAAATCTCCGATAAAATCCGAAGGTAAAAAATATTAATCGACTCTGACTTAGCCGGCTAAGCCGAATTTTAAATATCGACTTAGTCAAGTCGATAAATAAGGATCGACTACAAACATTAACTACTGCAAAATTTATTACTATTCAAATCAAAACACTAACACCTTAACCAATATAGCAAAACCAATAGCCACTAAATTTATCTCTTCTAAGATTCTTGTTAACAATTTTACACACTCTCTACTTGGATATATAATCTTTTATTCTCTAAAATAGACCATCAAACACTTATAAGCAGCCCAAAAAATTAATATTTAGCTACACTAAAACCGAAACCAAAAATGGCTATAACATTAAACGAACGTATTTAGATATCTAACTTATAAATATATAATTTTCAGAAATAAATTTCTTACAAGAACAATAAATTTTACTAAAGCAAACCTTAAATTATTTAAAGTAAAATTACTAACAGAAGAGCTACTTAAATTTTTCAACCTGCATAACCAACATTTAGACAAATATACCTTCCAAATTGCCAAAGATGCAACAACCAATCTGAAGATACCGCTTACTAGTTAATATGCCCTACTAACATTACCTCAATCTAACAGATAATCCAAGTTATTACTAAGATATCCCAGGAAGAATAATATTCTAACCCTCCTCACCAACAATTTATTCACAAATATATAAAAGCTCATATACAAGTTAAAACTCTATTAGAAATCATCATGAGAGTTACACTATTTCCAATTGACCAATATATCTACACACTATAATATAGCTTTACTACTAAATAATAAAAAAATACATAACCAAATATGGATTCTCTCTCGAATAGCACCTTATCAAGATAATAAAATACAACCCAATTTATCAATAACTTTTAACATTTTACCAAACCAAAATAACGCCCTGTTTACTAATAATAACTCTAAACCAACTTCTTTGACCCATTAAAATTTAATAAATGGTTAGCCAAATACATAGACAAAAACGACTTACCACACTACATTCATTACATAGACTAGAGGTTCTTGATCTATCTAGCTAAGATTTAGGTATAAAGTAAATTAGCTATATCCCCTTCCCCAAAAATATAATGTATCATTACAATTGTAAATCATAATTATATCAAATAAAGGAATGGAGGAAAGACCTCGCTTAAAAAAAAAAATAAAAAAAAATAAATCTTGTACAAACTAAACATGCTGGACAAGCATTCGAATGAAAATTTAATAACGTTGATATTATCGTTATAACGATCTGTAAACAAAAATATATAGCTTTTATTAAATGTATCATGCCGAAATCAACTTATTCGAATCGACCGAAAAAAAATCATTTTTATGGTACTACCATATTTATCCATTGTAAGTCCTCTGCTGCGTCCAGACAAAAATAAATAAGGAACCCGAATACCGCTTAATATATACAGGGTGTTATAAACATGGAGACGAAACAATAATTACAATAGCGTCATGTATATGAATAGGATTCCATACTGATACTGATCGGAGCTTATACCGCTAAATCTTGTTTGTAAAACTAACTACGACATTGATATGAACGAAAGTTTTCACCTCTTAAGTATATGCACATTTTTTTTCCCACGATTGAAAGACATTGCATACAGCAATGGTTTTTTTTTTATTTTTTATTTTTGGCAATTCAATGAGTTTAAGAGATTAAGAAAGAAATACGCGTGGAATGGGATTCCGTTGAAAATCGAACACATCTTGATTATATGCACCTTGTTTTCTGATTATATGCATCGTATTTTTGATCCACTAAGAAGCTAAACTATCTCCCGAATATACAAGAATTTTATAGATACCACATTTAGTGATTAAAGCAAACGTCCAGAAATATCAATTTAAGATATTCATTCGATCATGACTGTCACATATACAATAGGTGGCTTACACAGAACCGAATTGTTGTGATAAATCTAGACATTAAATACAATAACTTAAAATTAATAAACTTTAAATGACTAGGTTACCTGGAGGCTTTTTTTTTCTCAGCATTCGATCACGATTATCATGATTGCTATCGACATAACTGCATAATAATAAGCATATATACAAACACACATATGAATACTGTTCATTAATTCGCTAACTTTAAAATACATATAATACTTATACCATTAACCGTTCCAAGCATACCCGTTTTTTCATACAATATTACGTGTTTTTTTCTTTTCTTTTTTTAGCGCAGTGTTTAATTATTTATCATGACCACATTTCGGCATCACACGAATAGGATACTTGTATATGGATATTCCACTAAAGAAGATTATATTGTAGAAAGATTCTATGGAAATTGATTGAAGAATGTCTTATTCTATCAATTGAGATATAATTCCAGTATGAAGTTTGAAGTGTCTGTGCATACGTATTAGCTTTACGGTTATAAGTTTATAACCAATGAAATCAGACGGATAAATCTTACAGATACCAATAGCGTCGAACAGATAACCTTTAAAATATACAAATGGCATAATAAATTAGAATCCTTAGCGAAATTTGGAAATTTTCTATCAGTATGATGTGGGATTGTATTATTACTAAATAGGCAATTGGCTGTATGAGTGCTGTATGCATATGCAATGTGATTACAAATAATAATAGCAATTTAAACGGCATAAAATAAAAATTGTCCTAAAATAGGAAATAAACAACATTGGAAAGTATCCGAAAATTTTAATTCTTTAGCGATGAAACCTTACCGCACATAAACTATAATGATTTGGTATCCTAGCATACATTTTCCTCTCATCACGTTCGATGGGATCAATTGATGCCTAAACTATATTTATTATCTAAATCTTTTTTTTTTAGTTAGCGATATAACATTTATGTCAATATTTATCAAATAGGTAAATCACGTGAAATTACCCTTATACAAAGGTTTTCGCGTCACAAGTCTTACAATCGAATAAAATGTGCATTTTTTCTTTTTAATAGAATGAGTAGCAAATTAGATGAACAAGGTAAACGGATATAAAGCAATTTCTTTATTGGAGTATACACAATGTGTATAAATATATAATAAATAAATAATATACTATATATATATATTGTATACATACAGTATATGCTGTATATTTTTAATTGTTTGAATCGGTAGACAAAATATTTTATATTTCAGTTTAAGGTTATACATATATGCACTTTACAAAAAGAAACTTTTATTTGTGTGAGGCTGTGCATAATGGAACTATAGACCTTAGATTGTTTTAAAGTTCAATTAAAGAAAATAAATACTTCATTGGTGGATTATTGGGATTACAGTACGCAATAACTAAATGGTGCTATCAATATTCATTGATTCGTTCAATACACGAATTATTCGAATTTCGTAAACAAAAAGTCAAGGACAAAATGAAAGGCATGAATGAATAAAATGAGAATAAAGGGTTTGCAACAAATTTGATCAACATTCCTTTGAAATACGCATCAATGATATTATCGCTTTATAGTTTACCGAAAACATCAAGCAAGGAACATAGCATAAAGTTAATGCTTCAAGACATAATAGAACCAATCGATCAAAAATTGTACTAAAGTGTGGCTTCTGGACTCATTCTTGTTTTTACATATGCCTTAAGTTACAGTGCATCTTGTTTTCCACGTTTGTAAAGATCGTATTTGCACAAAGAACAAACAAATAATGCACCTAAGTATCTTGGGATTTTCACTTTACAGTTACATTTATCAAGCTCCTTTTCGTTAAAACACTGGAATCATCGGATGAAAAAGCAAAAACCAAGAAGCCCGAAGACGAAGAGGTTGCTGAAGCCAATGATGATACTAGCGACGAAAATTTTTTTTTAGATAAGAATGTAGACTGTAGTAATGTAGACTTGCTTGTTGAAGGGGCTATAAGTACTTTAACAAATATATAATTTGAAATAGATTTTGTTATCGATTAAGGCTTTGAAATTAATTTAAAAATTGTACTTTATACAAATTTTTTTAAATAAATAAAATTATTTCATTGATTTTATTACTTATTATACTTATTGCATTATGATTACTACATTATGATTACTATACTTATTGCATTAATTCTTATAGTATAAATAATATTTTATTGATATTTTTACAAAGAAGTTTCTAATACATTTATATTAAATATTTTAATCACACGACTTCAACACCTGCTTTACATTTACTACACTTTTCTTTCATATTTAATATTCATTCTATATTTAACACGAGATCTTAGACCGTTAACACCTCTTTTACGTATCTAACGCTATCCCTCCCTTCACCTTTCAACATTCATATCCTCAACGCGTAAGATCTTCGACCGATGTACTAAGGGCAAAGACAAATTAATAAAAAAAAAGCTTTACTAAATATTATTTAATAATTCATATATTCGTTTCTATCAAACTAAATATTATTTAATAATCCAAATATTCGTTTACTATCAAACTAAACGTTTTGTATTGTATTTTACTTAGCTTAAGTTCTTGTCAGGTTTAAACTTGAAAATGTTTCTTGCTGTACAAATCTCTCGACATTCTTATTAAAGCAGTACCTATAAAAGTAAAAAAACGCTTCTCATTTAACTTCCGAATTACTTCACGTATTACCGAATTACTTTGACAGTTCATTAAGTAAGGCGTGAACTTTCGAATGTTTTTTGTCTTACATTCTCCGAATTCGTATTCGTGGCTCCGAATCCATTCTTGTGACTGCAAATCGTTACTCTAATAAGGCTTTACTATGATAAAATGATCTGCAAAATCAGCCAATCATAATAAAGCCCGCTATGCTGGGAGTAGTAGTGATCTTTGATGGTGCTATAGGAAGACTGAATTTGGAACTGGAGACTGAGACTGGAGAACTGAGCGACTAGGTTCTTAAGTGGAGGACACACTAGCGAACCGCAGCTCGCCACCGGAGGAAAAAGACTTGTGCTCTAGAAGCATGTACCAAGGGGAGGGAGACTATAAGGCACCTAGAGCCTAGGCAGACCAGCCTTTCCAGGTTGCCGGCTGGAAGTAAGGAAGGGACCGGTAAGAAATCTGAGAAAGAAAGAAGTTGGAACATGGGTACTGAGGTTGTTGTGAACCTTGCAAGAGCAGGAGTATATAAGTAAGAACTAATTAGGAAGGTTGTGGCTTGAGATACGGATCAGATTATGGCAGTATTCAAAAAGATAGCTTGAGATACAGATCTGGTAGCGGCAGCACAACATGTACTAGTTGGGAAAAAATTACTGAACACGCAGGTGAGTACATGTGTGGGACATGTACCACTCTGTTAGATTTACCACAAGGATAAATGCCTATGTGGCTAAAGTCTTAGGGTCATTTCATGGTATTGCTAATCTCATTAAGAGTGTTAGAATAAGCATGTTACAGAAATGGAGCCAGAGGATTTAAATGTGTATCTCCTATAGTTGGGTGCAGGTATAGTAGCTAGTGTGGAACCTAGGGCAGACTATTTAAATAGGTAACCAAAAGTTGCATATATGGCTAGTCATACTTTTATTAGTAAAATAATCAGAGAGCTTAAATAGATAATCTTCTAGTTAGGTTGCAAGTATGGCGGCTAGTGTAGAACCCAGATGAACTACTTAAATTAGGTACCAAAGTATACATATGGCTAGTTGTATTCTCGTAAAATTGATGTAATACCGTAACTATCCAAATAAAGCTACATGCCAGGAGCCTAAGTGATCACCTTAATATTAAAAAAAATAATAATAATTAATTTTAAACATAGCATACTGCTAGAACTAAACATTACATAGTTGTTAGATTTTGGGTATAGCATAATTATAGAGCTAGACATAGCATAGTTGTTAGATTCTAGACACAACACAATATTTAATTCTAGAAGTGATACAATAAATAGAACTAAATGTAGCATAGTAGTTAGATTTTGGGGTAGTATAGTAATTAATTCTAGATGTAGTATAATAGTTAGATTTTAAATAGTAATTAAGTTTTAGTAGTGTAATTAGATATAGTATAATAGATTCTAAATAGTAATTAGATTCTAGATATAGTATAGTTAGGTATAGTAATTAGATTCTAGATATACTGTAGTAGTTAAATTCAAAATATATAGTAGTTATAGTAATTAGATTTTAGATATAATGCAGTAGTAAGTAGTTAGATTCAAACTATATAGTAGTTAGATATAGTAATTAAGTTCTAGATATAGTGTAGTAGTTAATAGTTAGATTCGAAATATATAGTAAATGGGTTTTAGATATAGTGTAGTAGTTAGTAGTTGGCTTCAAAACATATAGTAGTTAGATATGGTAATTAGGTTTTAAACATAGTGCAGTAGTTAGAACTATAGTTAGCAGTTAGATTCAAAATATATATATAGTATATAGTTATATTTGAGATATAATACAATATATAGTTATTTTTATTTTTTATGTGCTGATTTTCAGGTTGTTATATAATTGGGTCTGTTCTTTCTAAACCAATTTCTAAGCTAATTTCTGAACTAGGTAATATCATCTAAAATGAAAGTTAGCAATATTCTTTAATTAAATAATTTTTTTTTTTTTTTTTTATACGTAGTCCTGCCTTTATTATAAGAGATAATAGTAATAGGCTACTAAAAAAATTACATAGAAACTATATAAATTTCCCTCCTTATACAATAAAGACTCACCCAGTTACCAAAGTATCTATGTGTGACTTCATGCAGCAATAATACCTTTCCTCATTGGGGCTCTAACTTGCTAGAGCTATATTTCTGATTCATTAAGAAGCTTATTGCTAGCTTTGTCAAGGCTACTTTTTCTTAAATTTTTCCTTCTTCAAAAAGGACAAAAGAATAAAGTGGGGAATTAACTAAATGATTTTACCAAGAAAATGAAAAAAAAAAAAAAAGAAAAAACAAGAAAAAATAAAAATAAAAACAAAATACAGACAAGAGAAAAAAAAATTTGACAAAAAAGATATGAGACAATACAAGTGTTAAATCTCAGTCTAACTATTGTAAAAATTATATAATGCTTGACTCTAATTTAATGCATTATATATATATATATGTTTGGGATAGAGTAAAACCTGCCAGAATTTTCTAGAAGCTTCAGATATACGTGGTAGCCTTTCCGCACTATTTTGAAGCCTATTTTGGCAATACCTGTTCCCAATTTAGAATTGATAAACATTGTAGATCTTTTGAAGGAGGTATGCCAGATTTCTTACTTTTTGGCAAAAAAATTTCTAAAAAAATACCAAAGAAGAGTGAAAATATGTGAAGGATTCTTGAAAGTATAACCTTTAAATTTTCTAAGAAGTGTGTCGAATAACTCATTTCTTTGCTATTCTCCTTTGTTTTATTACTAAAAACTTCGTTGACAGTGTTTGCTTTATATACTACCAAAATTTTGTAGATGAGGGTACCACCTTCTTGCCAGTTATCTTGAATACTAACGCTTTTGGCTTGCATATCAAAAATATAGAGGAGTCTTTAGAAAGCGAACTAGTTGACCTTTATAAAAACCATTGTATAGTGTTATCCTACTATATATAACTATATAAGCAACTCTCTAGTACAAAAATTTTTGTTTTTATTGGTGAGAAAATTTGGTTCAAGTGATCGTCAGGAAGAGTAGAAATCAAAATGCCTGATTTTTTTGATTCTTTAATTAAATAATTTATATAAAGCAAATTTTGAAATTAATATAAAATTGTAAATAACTTTTGATAGATAGATCTATTTTTAATGATTTTATTACCACAATGATTATTTTAAAAAGACAAATTTAATAAACTAAAAATTGCTAAAATCTAATTACAGAATCACAAAATTATGGGTGTGGCGACTTAGTAAAGTGGTGGAGTTGTCGCACCCCAAACGGCAGGTCTAGAGTTCGAATCTCACGGACAACATTTTCAAAAAATAGCCTTGTGATACAGTTAACGGCTATTCAACGATCGGTAGGATCTAGAAATCTGCAATCTCAGTCACACCATCTAGAATGGGAGCTTTGGCATAATAAATCTGAGATACTGGAAGAACTGAAAACCTGTTTGGCAAGTCCTGAGTTGGGAGGTAGTGCAATCTTCAACAGTACTACAGGAAGACCGAATTTGGAACCGGAAACTGAGATCGGAGAA
>CAJVPU010000833.1:0-15215 GCA_910591775.1 Dentiscutata heterogama | reverse complement strand
TTGAAGTTCTGCAGTTTCGGGGTTTCGGATGAGGTTTCGGGTTTCGGGTGAGGTTTCGAGTTTCGGATAAGGTTTCGGAAGCTATAATCCGAAACCCGAAACTTTCGGATTTTGGTACAAAGGGTTTCGAGCCAACTCTATGGACGATGATATGATTGAAATATGCTCATGTATCTTCCACAATGGATTAATTTGTGATCGTGTTGGTGCTCAAGTGTTATGATTAATTAAAATATTGTTTGCAATTGATGCTTGAGCAAACGTCTTTATCATTACTACCATTTAACAATTATTGTTTTTTACAAATAGAAATAAAATAAAATAAATTAAAATAAAAAATAAATTAATGAAAACGATGGATCAACGAAAGGATAAAGAATCTACGGCACTTCCAAATTCTGTTACTTCCTTTTCAGAATTTCTACGAACCAACAGAACACAAAAACGTGCCTTTTCTATTTGCGGCGAATTTTTTTAGAATAAGTAATATAGTATATAATAATAATTTGTCGACGTTGATAATGATTTTAAAGATCCATAACAATATCGATAATAACTTTAACAATTATTTTTTCTAATCAATCAATGAAAACTTTCGACCAATAAACGCAACTCTGATAAAAAAAAGACATCTGGGCCTCTATCTTTTGTTGATTGTAATGATAAGTACCCTTGGTCGGTCAAACAAACTTCCGCTAATAAAATTTTTCTTTCTGACGTATTAAACTTTCGTTATATGTTTTATTCATTGGAATAATCAATACAATTGATTCGTTAAACTATTTTTTTACTAATAAAAATTTTCCCTCAGACCCGTTCCGACAGGTTGTTTAAGGTGCTTGAGAACACCCTAAAATTACTCATAATTAGAGGTCTGCAAATGCCCATGCCCGGCATATTGGCACCAGTCCGGGCACTAGTGCCTTATGCCGTGCCTGTGCCTATAGGCACAAGTGCCAGGCACAATTAAATAATAAATATCCAATTTCTGTGCCTGCACAGGCACAATTAAATAATAAAAATCCAATTTTTGTGCCTGCACAGGCACGAGCCCGAGTTGCAGACCCCTACTCATAATGTATTCTGCAGATTTCATATCCTTTAATTGATTTTATTTCTTGCTCCGGCATTTATCCAACTACATTACCAGTCGTACCGATGCTTTTCGATATTTAATAAATGTCAAATTAAGATCAATTAAAAATTTTTTTTTATAAATTTTAATAGCTATTTAATTAAATTTGAAATTTTTATAACAATAAGATCTTCCTGAGTGCACCCCTTCGGGACCATAGGAATAAAATTGAAAAGTGTGCACTTAGAGAAGGTGTGCATTTCTAGAGAGCAAAATATATAGAGCTCTTATAAGCTAGGGCTGGACTATACCGTGCATTTAGAGAGTTTACATAATCCGTGCACTTAGGGAGTAAATTTGTTTAGATAATTATAAAAAAATTCTATAAACTAGTAATAAATGGCGACATTTTATAGGGTTGGAGCCTTAAATATCAGGTTCTAAATTTTTTTTTTTTAAAAAAAAACAGTAAAGTTATTACTGTAACTTATCTAATATACATTAAATAATATTATAAGAATTCAATTCACTAATATAAAAAACATATTTTATAAATTTACATTAATACGCAGCGAACATAAATAATTCATTCATAAAGTCATAAAGAAAATAATCCTTGTTTTTCAGCTAATCTCTGTTGTAAACGTGTACTTTTCATAACTATTGAAATGAAGATAAACAAGAGACTGAACTCTTGATATAGCAACAAATATAAGTCCTATAGCATATTCCTTGTTGCTAATGTCTATTATAATTTGTGATAATATTAAGTCTTGCGATTTGCTTGTATTGCAAGACTCTTTAGAAGATTATGATAATCGTCAGAAAGCTGGCTGGCAGGCGAATAGTGATGAAATATTTCGATTTTTTTAAAAAATAATACGTATTATGTTTAATTAATATAAGATTATTTGTCTGCTTATCTTTAGGTCTGTATTTTCTTGTTCACTGATAGAATTTTGTCATTTGCACTTGACTTTTTGTTGATTCATTATTTCAATAACTTAACTATTTTTTAAGTACCATTGGAGATAATCTAATATAATTTCTTTCAGTCGTTTGCTTAGACGTATAAATTCTTTGGTGTTTTTGCATATAATCATAAATTTCAATAAATCAAATCACTAATCACTTATTAATCAGGTTTGCTATTAATATTTCTATTAAAATTCTACAGAAGATGCCTAAGCACAATTACAGGGGCAGGAGCTAGACATTGACAAAATTCCATAGAATATAGCTTAAAGACCTTTCTTTTCGCTCCTCTCCACTCCAACCCAAAAATTATTTATTTTTTATTTTTTTAATGGTTTAGATTTAGGCTTTTGTACTAATTTTAGTATAGTTTATAAAATAGATTAAAATTTTATATATAAATATTTTTATATTCATATATTTTTTAGATATTCTAAAAATAGGTTGGCATTATTTATTTTAATATTATTAAAAATATTATTTTAAAATAACTTTTTTAAATATTTAATTATTTGTAATTTTTTCTATATTAAATTTAGTTTATTTATTATTTATAAATTTTATAAATTAAGAATTTATAATATTAAAAATATTATGAGTTTATTTATTTATTTATTTATTTTTTAAACTTTTTAACAGTCTCATCAGTACTTTTATTAAAAGATAAAAGAAATACATATAAAATCTACTTTAATATCCACATATAACAAGACTGGCATCATCCAGTCCTTTATATAAATAACCACTAACATGACCTGTTACACTACTTCTTAGAAGATATAGAAGATTTTGTCAGCTTTGTCAAGAGCCACTCTCTTTGGATTTTTTTTTCTTTACTGAAAGCAAAAGAAAATAAAATACTCATACACAATACATGAAGGCTTTAAAGTAAAAGAAAAAAACAAAAAGAACTACACTAAAAAAAGCAAATAAAACAAAAAGGAAGAGACAAAAAGGATAAAAAAAGAAAGATAATAGAATGTAAAAAAAGAAAAACAAAGAGAAAAGCTTATATTAAGCTAACTAAAGTTAAAACTAAACTAAAAATAAACAGAAAAAAAAACTTTTTAGATAAAAAAAAAGAATGAAAAAAAATAAGTATACTATTATAACTTGTACAAGGTTTATAAAAATTATATAACAACTATAACAATTGTATATCTCTATTATAAAGCTTAACTTTAATGAAAATTTTTTTCTCCAACAATGGTTTACCTATTTCTAAATATCTCTTTAATCTGAGATCTAATCCTTGTTACATGGAGTAGTATTATATCGAAAACAACAAACTAAACATCTCTTTAATCTGAGATCTAATTCTTGTTACATGGAGTAGCATCATATTGAAAACAACAAACTAAACACATGGTTGTAATCTACTAATTCATCTAAAAATAAAAGGTGTAAGTAATGCTGATCTTTTAATAGAAGTAAGCTGTTTTGTCTACTTTTTTAAGAAAATTTTGAAAAGACTAGCACAAGATAGAAAGAAGTATTATATTACTTGTACTATTTTTAAAGAGTATATTATTTCTTTGTCTAAAATAACATATGACTTGTAATGCTGGTTAGTATACTAGGACTTTCTTTTTTCTAAGCTTGTTGGCAAGTAGCATATAAAAACTACTTCTAAATAACAAGTACTATTTCTGTAGTAAGTGATAAACTCTAAATCTACTAGCTAGTAGTATATTTCTTAAATTGTAACACAGACAAATTTGACTGCATTTTTATTAAAAAGTTTAATTTTTTCATAAAATCTTATATATTGATTTTAGCTATATATTTTCTAAGTAAAATATTTAATTTTAGATTTGTTTTATTAACGTTTTAAGAAAATTTTTTAAAATTATTAAAAAACTTTAGTATAAAAATAGTTTAAAGTTCTTGTATTAAAATTTTTACTATGTAATTTTTCTTTAAACTTTTTTAAATTTTATATATTTTTTGTCTATAAAAAAAACTTTGCTTCTAAGTAAAGTCTTGATTTTTATTAGTAAATTACTAAAGGTGTAATAATGAAAGTTGTAATCCTTTATATAAACTATAATATTGTTTTAAGAACTATATGTTTAAAATTAATATTTAAAGAGTTT
This sequence comes from Dentiscutata heterogama, assembly GCA_910591775.1. Taxonomy (NCBI): domain Eukaryota; kingdom Fungi; phylum Glomeromycota; class Glomeromycetes; order Diversisporales; family Gigasporaceae; genus Dentiscutata; species Dentiscutata heterogama. The sequence goes on along the minus strand of CAJVPU010000833.1, from coordinate 11,069 downwards.
ATCAAAAATTTGTAAATAATTTTTTTGATTAAAAAATTTTTCTAAACTTGTCTATTTTTAGCTTATAAACAACTTAAACTTTTTTTCTTATATTATAAAAACTAATTTTGTAAAAAGTAATCATTATTATCAAATATAATTGTGTAAAGTTTTATTTAAATATTTTGGCATTTTGAAAAAGTAAATCAGAGCTAAAAGAGTGCAAAAATGCAGGCAAATTTGCCTATATCAGTCTACATATTAAGGGATAAGAACTACCTTTAAACAATAAATGCTAGAGATTGTATCTGCGTAGATATTTTAATAAATAGCTATAATAAATTACTCAGATAACCAAATAATTTAATAATACCCAGGTAGAGATTTTTTTGATGAGTACAATTTCTAATAAATGCTAACTTATGATTTTTACTTTGTTTTAACCATTTCATTTTGAAATTTTGAAATTTGTTGAAAAAAAAGTTTGTTATAATTTGGTATATAATTAAAATTTAACCAGTCTGAATATTAAATTTAGTTTTAATTCAGAATATAAAATTAAAAATTAACTATAATTCACTAATCTTAATTTAACCTGTGAATTTATAATCGAAATTAAAATTCAATATATAATTCAGTATATAAAATTAAAAATCAACCAACCTTAATTTAATCTATGAATTTATAATTAAAATTAAATTTAATATAATTTAGTCTACAAATTTATAGTCAAAATTAAAAATTAATCTTAATTTATTGTATATATAAAACATATCTGCTCTTAAAAGACTCTTTCCTGTTCCTCTAAAAATCATAAAAAATTAAGAATTAACTAAAAAGTAAACAAAGTATAGATAACAAAGCCTATTAAATAATCCTATTAATAAATAAAGTTACTCAAGTACAAGCCTAAGTTACAACAGTATAATCACAGTACTACAAACATAGCACATAAAAGTTTGAGTAGTAAAAACATACCTCCTGGCAACAATAGCTCCTTTGGAGCCTACGACACCATGTTACAACACAAATCACTTCTTCGATCAGTTTTTGATACACTCTTTGGAACCTTCACACCTCCCACTAATACTATTGACTCAGAAAACCCACCCGAAGCTCCAACTCCACCACCTCTAATATCTACTATGAAATGAACCAACACTAACAAAACCTGTCAACCCAACTTGCATCACAACCCATATACCAAAACAAAAAGTAGGCATTCCAGCTCACCCCAACTGCAAATCAATTAGAGTCACATGACTCCAACACAGCTCCTATTAGTCAGCTAAACAAAACAACAAACCTAATACAAAGCAGACCCAACTCTATCAACTTGGACCCCATAGAATTATTCCCACAAACAAATCAAAACAGATCTATATCAGCCGATCCAAATTAGGACAACAATAGTCTACTATCTACACAAATGGACGTAGACCCAATCCAAGCTGACATCACAACTACAGCAACAACAACTGAACCAACAACACTCCTAAGTACACCCACCCCACTTCATTCATATAGCCAAGTATTATAAAACACCCTAGCCTCAAATCATTCTGACCCCCAAATTGAACCTACACTATTATGGAATCGACAAATTATAGATGCAATTACACAAAGAAACCAGCCATTCGACAAGATAACATGGCACAATGATGCAATACTTGAAGCACTACAAGACAGTACAAGGCTAACTGCTTTTCTCCAACACAAAGCCACTACTCAGCCTACCTCATATAATCTACCTGCATCAATCAATGCAAAATTCAACAATCTTAATACTGTCTTTTTCAAATCATTCACTAGAGACAAGCAAGCTATACCTCAACACCAAAGAGAATTTGAAGCATTATTTAATTTGGCTTTAAAAAAATACAAGAGGCACCACCAAACTTGCCTTATTAATAAGAATAATAAAAACCAAATTATGGACAAACTCAAAACAAAGATTGCAATCGACTACATTACCAATATTGACTTTTTCAAAATGAATTTACATGAAATTACTCACAAAATCTTTTATTGTATTAATTTCGCATGTATTAAGCCCCCAAGCAGCTTCGAGGAGATCCAACAAATAATCCATGGCATACTAACTGACAGATTACAACCCCTTCCAGACTCAATCAGAGACATATATGTCAATATCAAAGCAATACTACCTTTTAACTTACTAATCCAAAACCGCAATCAGTCCAAAGCAATTACCACAGCACTCCACAAGATCTACAAATTTGAGACCCTACCTGAATCATTCTTCGTAGAATAGCTAATAGTTCTTCCAACAGACCCATCTGAACTACACCCTTCAGTTTGAGACCTTTTCCCAATTATGGAGCGCTCTACACTTCCACACCTGTCCCAATATAGAAAGAAGCTAGCAACACTTTATAAAGTACAGGAAATTCCAAACAGCTACTTCAACCTACCTGCACCTAAACCCCCACTCCTAGCAACCCCTCAACAACTTCTCCACAATCTCAGAAAATTTTTTCCCTGTAAACCAAAAGACATAGAAGAAATCAAATATTTTGCCGAACTTCTTAGACCTCACTATGAATTCAAGCATCTGCCTAGCAACTACATTGTACAAAAACCTAGACTCCCAGCAAATCCAACCTTAATCAAAACTCAAACTAATTACAACTTTCCAATATAGGACAAATTACTTGCAAAAAGCTTTTTAGCTGAAGTCGAAGAGCACTACAAATTTACTATCCCACTCTCAACTGAGTATATGATAGTTAATCCAACAGATAAACCAGACTTACCTGATGACATATTCAAGATTAGTCAACTTAATCTAACTATACCGATCTGTTTACCTAAACTGTTTGTAGAAACAGCAAGAGAGCTAAGAAAATACTATTATTTTTCACAACTACCAAAATCCTGGATCAAAATTCTAAGCAAACCAACTCACTATAACAAGCTTCTAATTCTCCAACATATTGATGAACTTAAATCCCAAATAGACCAAATTAATCCTAAACTAAAGGAACTAATTCCTATTCAAGATAGAGCAAAAGCCACAGAAATCATTGAAAGGATTAAGTATCACTTTATACTCTATGCAATCCCAGAATATTTACTAGTACTCCCAGATCTACCTGAACCAGACTGGGACATCTTTGACAACTACATCCCTATATAACTCACACAGCATATAACAACCTAACCAACAAAGAGAAGACAAGCACACACCCACAACAAAGTTTACTATGAATAATACAACTACACTAAAAAGTAACTTACCGTCTAATACAACTAATGAAGATAATACAAATACTCTTTTAAATCAAGATACCACAACACAAATAGCAAGTCTCACAATTGCAAACTATAACGTCCAGGGCCTGAACAATAATACAAAGCTACAAAACTGGTTAGAACATTGTAATGAAAAAAACTATCATATTATTATAATGACTGAAACTAAGCTACCCTAATTGACTATACCAAGCACAGCTTTAACAAACCCACTTTACAAAATCTTTACAGCAAACTGCGATAAAGAAATAGCAGTCTGCTGAGAAGCAAGCTTAGGTGTAGCAATTGCTATAAAACCTTATTTACAACCATATATCTATAATATATGAGAAATCCCTGGCCTACTTCTTACAATCGACTTTCACTTTTTCTACAAAAATAAACTATGACTCATCACAACCTATATTCCATCTCAACCCAATACAGTTGCAGAAAAGGCTCAACAACAAGCAATCACACTCATTAAACAAGAAAAAGCAGATCAAATGCATATTATTATAGCTGGCAACTTCAATAACAACATTAACTGACCCAACCCAGAAACAAAACATCTTTACTAACTCATCTCATTATATTGGGTTTATTAGTCTCATAGATTTTCACGATATTACAGAACCTACCTGGCAACGAAATAACCAGGCAAGCCAAATTGATGACATATAGATAAATTCAAAAATAGCATTAGATTTTGAGACACCCTAGCTGTATCACATCTTAACCTCAACCAATAGTAACCACAAGATCCTCACAACTACATAGCACACCCCTGAGGAATAACACCACAACGAGTCAAAAAGCAGAAAAGAAAAGTCTATCTTTACAATAAAACAACTGAAGAGGACTAGCAAAACTTTGCAAAACAAAATAGAGACAATATGGAGTCTTCACCACTAAAAACAATTACAATCACTAATACAAACATGCTTAACCACTTTACAAATATATGGCAGAGTATTATTAAACAAGCTGCTGATAACAACATACTAACAGCACACTTAGCCCAAAAGAATTTCATGCACATACCTTCAAAGCAACCTGCAGCCTAAAAATTATAAATAAAACTATCTAATCTTTCATCTCGATTCGACCTCCTGCTCTGCCTAATAGTAGGCTACAGGATCTAAATTTACAGCTTCATTTAATAACAAAACTAGCAAACATCGATACTTTAGAAAATCAACCAATTTACTTCTATACAACAAGTTACAACACAATCTTAGCACAACTAGAACAAATACAACAAACAATCTTCCTAGCAAGATCACTAGAAAATAACAAAGAAAAAAGAGAAAGAATAAATTACTTCACCAACCAAAGATATACAAACTTACCTACTCACACTACTACGATGATTAATAGTATATTAAAACATACCAAGAACCAAGTTACTTATCATAATATAGTTACACTAACTCAAGTATACACAGAACCACAAACGATAAAGAAGGCCGTAGAAATTCATTTTTAGCAATAGACAAAGTACAACCCAAGCAACACCACAGAATGGAAATACTGGGAAACCTACTACAACTCAACAAACAATACCCTGCCTAATATCTTTGATGAGCTAACTGATCCCATAACTACAAATAAAGTTACCGAAGCAATTAGAGACTCCCCTACTAGTAAAGTTACAGGACCCTTCCTCATATTAAATAAAATGCTTAAAAAACCCCCAGCTATCGCAATCAACTATCTAGCTATTATTCTGAACCAATGCATCGAACTAAATAATATTCCAAAATGTTGGAAGTATAGTCTTGTCTGGCCAATCGCCAAAGTAGTCTACAAGGATGGTGACCTCAGTAGAACATATCTAATCATGCTCATTGAATATCCATGACAAATCTTTACAAAGATACTAACTAATTATCTAATCAAAACACTAACATGATACCAAGCTCTCTTACCAGCAAATAATGTAGCTCTACCACTCACCTTCACACTTATTCTAATTCAACAACTTACTCAAATCCAAGAAGATTCAGTACTAAACCAAAAAGAACTTTGGATTTTATCACAAGACATGTCAAAAGCATATGATACTGTACATCTTCCACTACTATGCCTAGCTCTCAAAAGGATCAATCTACCAATCAAGATTGTTACACAATAATCAATCTGTTTTCTAACTGACAAAACCAAGTTCTAACAGCAATTGGCAGAACAAACCTCTACTATGTTGAAGACAGAATCGACCAAGAAGAAGTAATCTCTTCACTATTATAGTGAATATACTATAACCTACTAATCACAGAATAGCAACAGAAATCTCAGACTATACTATATTAACAACTACACATAATGGAGCAACCTACTATTTACAAACTGCTATTATTGCCTACATGGATGATACTACCTGGATTGCCCCCAACTATCTACAACTTAAACAAACCTTAAACATAGCATCATCATTTTACAAATTTGTAAGCATTACTGTAAATCTAACAAAATATGTTCTGATGCATAACAACAATCAAAATACTGCCCATAATATTTCATAACACACAAATACACAACATAAACCCCCAACAAACACTCAGATTCCTTGGAATCTACTTTACTATAAACGCATGCAAAAAACCTATAACCAAAACAATCATCTAAGAAATAAACAAAAATCTAAAAAAACTAACCTTCTCCAAGATTATAGACAAGCAAGCAATCAATATTGTAAACATAGTGCTGCTTACCTGACTGAGATACTGCATCTAAAATATCAACATTCCTCTATCAACATGCAGAAAACTCCAAAGAAGCTATACTGGCATAATTAAACAAAAGGCTAATCTTGCAAAAGCAGTCCCAAACTCAATATTATTTCACCCAAATATATGTGCTCTACAAAATATCATTGACCTTTAACAACAACTACAAATGCAGATCCTGGATACTATCCTTCACACACCTGGCCTACACTTCGAGATGACCCATATACATCTACAAAACCTTCAAAACACAACTTTGTCTAATACATCAATACCACACACACCACCTATTTTTCCTGCAGCAGTAATGAGAACCTTTATTGCATATATGATACTAACTCTTTACATACTTGATCTTAGCCTAAACCAACCCAACACTTGGCCAATACCAATAAAAAACCCAGAAACACCTATTAATGCCACACTCAAACACGCACTCACCCACACTGAATTAAAACATCACTAAACAAGTATAAAATTATTGCTATTGAACAATTTCTTAACTACCAAAACAACCAATTCTTATCTTGGACACAATTTTATTACAATATCAACAAATCCCACCCAGAAGAACCCCAAATTGGTTTACACAAATAAAAAATGCTATTATGAACATGCAAGCCCTGACAACTGAACTAATCACACCAAACCCATTCACATAGTAACAAGTAAAACCAAAAAAGAACAAATGAGTTATCACCAAAGACAAACTATTTGGCAAGATATCCATGTATAACAATGGCATTCTCCAGATAAAACATTGGACCCTTGACCAAGTAAACCTATAACTATTCCCTGCCTATTATGCTCACAGAAAGAAAAACTATACAAAACAAAAAACTGTATAATACAAAGAAACAGTAGACAAGTATACTCAACCACAGTCGACATCAAAAAAAGATGGCATGGTTATGACTCCATATTAGCCACCCAACTACCTTATATAACCGCTACACCCACAACATACCAATACATTCCACCAAGCACTTATTTTCACACAAAGTAGCGCATGCCTTTAGCAACTTGCAAGACACTATCTGGAACAAATTTTTACAACTCATACCAAAAAAAACTTATAAAGCTACCATATTTATTAAAACCTACTGACACAATCAGACAATACACTCAACCGCAATGATTACCCTTGACAATGAAGAACCTTTTATCATAATAAAAAATGAAATCTGGCCTATATAACAAAAGATTGTACTTATTACAATCCTAATTTGTCTTGCAATCTTATTAAGTAAAACCATACTAACTATCTACACTAATTCAAAATACCTAAAACAAACAAGTCTAGACCAAATTATCACACCAATCAACAACCAAAAACTAAGGAAAGTAACTTTGCCACATACCTACAGAGTATAAATACTCTGACACTTATCAAGTTTACAACAATAAAGATTAAACCATTAATAGCAAAACAAACAACTACTATTCTACCAACCTTCACTAAATTCAATCTATCAAAGATATTATCTAACACCTTCACTCCATATCTAAAATCTTGCAACCTATCACACCTAATAAAAAGAACAGTAAAGGATATACATAGAGCAAAGAGAATAAACTCCTGGATACACCAAAAATGTATTCAATCATGGTTTAAACACAACCCAGATATAAATTGGCAACTAACCTATGAATGTATAAACTTTGAAGATAAACCACTAGCCAGAACGACTTGCCTAACAAAAGCAAAAATCAGATCTTTCAAGATCAAGTTACTAACTGACAAACTACCAACACTCCTTAATTTGTACAATAGACACCCCAACAGATACAACTCAGTGATATGCCCATGATATCACAACAACAATATAGAAGACTCAGTACACTGGCTAACCTGTAATGCAAATACAACAACAATCTAACAAATTATACAAGACACTATAAAAGAAATAGATCCACAGCAAGGCAATAATACCCACCAATGCCTTATAGCTAACTTTATAAACAAATACATAAATGAACAAATTTCTATTAGGGTTATAACCATAGATACCCTATTCCCAATAAGCCAAAATACATTAACAACTAACAACACTACTAGACTCCACTACTTCATAATAAAGAAAATTTACGACCAAATATGGGTTTAATCAAGAATAAGTATACATGATTACAATAACATATCACAGAGATCACCTATACAAAACTACCTAAACCTAAACCAAATACCCACAATAGCACAAAATCATAATAACAATAATCTAAACAATACCTCTAAACAACAACTAAATTACAATAGATAGTTAACTTACTATATAGAATACAATCACTTCCCAATACAAATAAATAACACAGTTTAGAGGTTATGACCTATCTAGCTAAAATTTAGGTCTGGAGTAAATTAGCATAGCTTTAGCTCTATTTCTCCTTTCACAAAAGATCAATGTATTATTTATAAGAAATTGTAAATTATATATTAACATGAAATAAAGGAATAAGAAAATAACCTCTTTTTTTTTTTTAAAAAAAAAAATATATTTAGATATAATATTATTTTTTGTCAAAAATATCAAAATTCTAAATTTGTCAAAATGACTAAATAGTTGACTAAATAAATACTATATAACTAAATATTTAAATTAGTAATAAAATAAAATTTTTAGATTTATCATTTCTAATATTCTAATACTACAATATAAATTAGATAACTATGCAGTATAGTTATGCTAAAAACTAAAAATATAGAGTATATAAATGATAGATATTTTTGAATGCAGAATATATATATATATATATATTTTCAGTGTTAAGGTAATCTTTTTGGCCATGGTAACTCTTTATTATAATTATTTACTATTACAGTTACAATAAAGAAACAACTAGCTATATATACACCTTTTGAATATCTATTTAAATAGTTCATCTACAGGTTCTATACTAGATACTATATCTATAACTCAACTAGAGAGTTATTTGTTTAAATTTTCTGATCCTAACTATTTTTATAGCATATTATACTACCCAAAAACTACTATCTGGCCTGTTTTACTAAATTGCATACTTTGCTTTAGGACTTCTGTAACTTATTCTGGGTTTGCATTAACTAATTACTAGCTTGCATTTCTCTATTAAGCAGATATATAGCTATTTTTGAGATAAACCTATCAGAGCTTTTCATATTCTATATCCAGCTAACCTAGTTATCACAGTTATCAAGATATCTACTCACAATTTGAAATAATCTAATTAAACTGCTATGCTCTTTTAAAATTCACTTTAACTCTAGTATTTACATTCAGATTTTTCTTTTTTTATTATTACCTTATTGGTCTCTTTTTTACTCCCAATCTATAACCCAGAAAATTTAACTCTAGCTAGGCTCTAGATATCTTATACTCCATTTTTTTGTAATATATAATTTTATAGTATATATCCTTTTTCTTTAATTGGATCTAGCTAGTCTCTAGAGATTGCCAAGCCCTTGTTGTTAGATAGAATCTAACTTTCAAATCCTAGTCATAGTAGATAGCTACCTCAGTTTTACATAATAGCTAACTAGATTGTTGTACTAGTTTTCTATCCAATTAGTAGTCAGATTGATAAATTTTTCCACTTAAGAATTTTGTTGTTGTTTAGTTTTCTAATTTTGGCTATTACTTTTAAATTTAGCCTTTTTGTAGCACTGTTAAAAGTATCTACTACCTCCTTACTTGGGTCTTTTCAAATAGGTTTTGATCATTCTGAATTTTTGGTATTTCTGCACCAAAGCTTTTATAATAAGATAATACAACCAAGATTACAGATTGTAGATCCAACTGATTGATGGATAATCATTATCTAATACAAATTTATTTTTCAAAAAATGTTGATTATAAGATTTGAACTCTGAATTTGCTACTTGGTAGAGTAACAACTAGGCCACTTTACTAAACCACTACACTCTCATCTATATATTTAATTCTTATTATTATATATTTAATATTTATTTAATTAAACCTGCCTAATAGGAGCAAGAACTATTTTAAATTACATCTATATTAAGATATATTAATATAGTATAAAATTCACAAAATAAACAAGTTTAGATACTTGCTAATAATAAGTTTATAGATAATCTTAATACTCACCAAAAGTAAAATTCACTAGAGATACTATATCTTGAAAACATACTAAATAAACAAGATTAGGTACTCTAAGTAAAAATGTTCAGAACCCCTGAAAACCTTATAAAAACTGAGATTAAAGCTTTATATTAGCTTTATATTATTTTATATAAAAAACAAATAATTCTTAATATCCTAATCCTAACTCTAAAAATTCTTAGGCTGGTGAATTTCACTACTAGTTAATTTTAAATTAATTCTAAGTTTATATATATATAATTTTTTTCCTTGTTAAGGTGATCTCTTTGGCCTGAGAACCTTTTTATTAGATTTTAAGAACTTATTACAATTGTAATAAAAGTACAACTAGCTACATATGCACTTTTGATGCCTAATTTAAGTAGTCCGCCCAAAGGTTCTACACTAATTGCTATACCTGCAACCCAACTACAGAGTTATTTATTTAAACTTTTTGGTTATAACCACAAGCCCTTCCTACCTAGCCTGAGTATAACCTCACTATATATAGACTATGGGTCTATGTGATACTCTTAGCTTTTGGCACCCTACCTTAAAACTTCTTTCAGCTGATCCACAAGATAAACCTGATACTACATATTATGTCTCACACATGGTGTGTATGTGTTTGGTAATATTCATCCTAATTAGTACATATTGTTTGCTGCTATTATGTTCATATCTCATGCCACCTTTTGGAGTGCTGCTATAATACAATCCATATCTCAAGCACAACCTTCCTAATTAGTCCTCCTATTATTTACTTCCTACCCTTTGTAAGGAGCATAGCGGGCTTTATTATGATTGGCTGATTTGTAAAGATCATCTAATCATAATAAAGTCTTATTAAAATAACGATTTGCTATCACAAGAATGCACAAAAATGAATTCGAGGCCACGGATATGAATTCGACAAGGTTATGACATAAAGATTTAGAAACTACACCTTTGGCTCTACAACATACCAAAGTAATTTGGTAATTGACGAGGTAATTCAGAAGTTAAATGAGAGGTATGTTTAAACGTT
>CAJVPU010000832.1:0-15218 GCA_910591775.1 Dentiscutata heterogama | reverse complement strand
TTGTTGATTAAATTATTAATTTGTTTTGGAACTTTAAATATATATATATATATATATATATTTTTTAAAAAAAAAACACATCTAAGCATGCTTTATTTATTTACATAATTTTTAAGTTTGAAATGTACAAGATTTGTATTAGAAGATTAGAAATTTAAGAATGTTAGTTGGTCCTCTGGTTCCCAGAAGGGCCTTATTGTTTGCTATTCTATGTAGCAGCTTGATCTCAAATTTGAGTTTTGCCTTGACTATTCTTGTCACTGCTTCTGAAGCTAGCAAATTATTACCCTATCTGGCTTTAGTGTACCAACACCATATCTCATATACTATGTTAATATGTAGCCAGATGGCTGCTTCTTATTTTTTAATATTTTTAATATTGTTTGTCTGAAAAATCTCTTCTATGCGAGTAGGTAGCTTTTTCTCACTTGAGATCATTAGTAAGTTGTAGGCTATCTCCTATATTTTCTTGCTAATCAGGTATTTAAGTGTGAAGTGTTCTATTGTTTGTGTTATGTGTAGGTAGTGGAGACAGTCCCCCATAGCGTTGTAACCAACATGTACTAGGCAGTAGCCTAGAGGGAAGGGCCCTATGGGCAAGACGCCAAAAAATATCCTTCTTCTTGTTTAGGAGCCATTTAGATTTTAGCCATTCAAAGCCGGTTGGTTTTTGAAGTATATTCTCTGTACTACTTGTTTGGTTAGAAGAGTTATAAAGATTTTGGATTGCCTTCTTGACACTAAATTGTTGTTTTTCCATCTCTTAGATACTAATCTCATTGAGCTCTTAGAGCTAATTACTGTTTGAATTAACTCTACTCTTAAACCTGGCCCAGGCAGTAACATAGAGTTTCTATCTATCTGGCCAGCCCTTAGTTTTACATGATGATTGTGAGAGGGTGGCTAAGATCTAAATGCCTCTTTTTCTAGTGAGTTCTCGTTCTGAGATGTTTCTTTTGGCTGTTGCCCAGAAGGTGTTGCTAGAGAGAAGTTTAAGCCACACTAAGAGCAGTCTAGTATCTAGCATGTCCTCGAGTACCGGTACTGCTAGGCCTTCTAGCTCATAGCTGCATTGGAAGACCAAGAGTTGAGGTAGCATTCTAGAGTTATTCTTGATCTACTTTGTGATTAGTGTGTTGATTTCATTTAGTTGTTTTCTTGTTGAAGGAAGTAAGTAGGCTAGATATCAGATTTTTGAGATTAGTAGTATTTTTGCAACAAGAATTTTCCCTTTAAGTGAGAGGTTTCTTTGTGCTAGGTCTTGTATTTTGTTCTTAATTGTTTTTATTATATCAGTCTATAGGGCCTTGTCTGGATTTCCATTTACATCTATCTTGTATCCAAGAACTGTGAATGAGACCTGGCTATTGTGTATAATATTAAAGTTTTCTTGTTCTGATAGTTCCACTCTTTGAGCATTTTCTGTAAATGAGATTAGAGAAGATTTGGTTTTGTTGATTTTGGCATTTGAAGCCTGTTCATAATTTAGAAGGATTTCATTTATTTTGTCCCAGTCTGAGAGTGAGCCAATTCCTATTGTTAGGTCATCTGCATATGCTGTGATTTTAAAGGGAATGCTATACACTGGTATGCCCCTAATGTTGTTGCTTATTGTCTATATAAGAGGGTTGATTGCTAAGACATATAGTAAGAGTGATAGAGAGTCTCCTTGCCTGACTCCTCTATCTACTTTAAAAGCTTCTGAGATATATCTCGAGTCCATGATATGAGCACTTTGTGTAAAAAATAGGGCTTTGACAATCTTGGTAAATTTTGGATCAAAATTCATTTTCTTGAGTATCATTTGTATGAAGTCATGACTGATATGGTCAAATGCCTTTTGCTAGTCAAGTAGAAAGATCCAGTGCTATTTGGTCTGATCATCTTGGTTTTTAAGCATTGTAATAATGTCTAGTGCTATATCTGTGATTAATCTTCCTGAGATGAATGCTTGTTAGGCTAGTTCAATAATGTTGTTGCAGATTGGATTGACTCAGGTAGCTAAAATCTTCATAAAGATTTTTGCATCAGAGTTTACTAAGGATATTATATTGGCCTCCAATTGTTTATGCTAAAGAGATTATTTGCCTTTTTGGATATGAGGATAATAAGGCTTTTGCTCTAGGAGTCTGGAATCTGGCCTGAGTTTAGAATATAGTTGAACAGTTTGGTTAGTACAGGTACTATAATTTCTTTAATATCTTTGTAGAATTCGTATATAAGACTATTTGTTCCTGGTAACTTGTTGTTAGGAAGACTTTCAATTGTTAGTTTAACTTCTTCCTCATCTATTGTGGAGGTTAGAGAAGTGTTTTAATCTGCTGTGACCTGTTCAAGATCTTTAATAAGTTAAGAGGCTATGTTTCTGTTAATCTCTTTCTTCTTGTAGATGTTTTGATATGTGTTGCATATATAGTCTATAGTTTGCTCCTGTGAGTTGTTATTGGGGTTATTTGGGTTGCATATTTTGGAGCAGCCTGTTGTCAAGTGTCTTGATTTGTATAGGGCAAAGAAGATTTAGTGGATTTTTCACCTTCTTTGATCCATTTGGCATTTGATCTCAGCTACCACTTGCTAGATAAAGAGCTTAGTTCTTTTTGTAATTTTAAATTTAGATCTTTAGTTACGAGTTTTAGCTCTTCCAGATTTGGGTTTTTGGCTATTTTGTTGTTCAGACTGCAAAGCTTTTTATGGATTTTTTGAATTGTTTTTTTCTGAGGCTGAACGGGGTTTGAAAGCTTTTATTATTGATTGAATAGTGTATTTGTGAAAGTCCCAGAGGGAGAGATCTTGGATATTTTGTAATTACTTCTTCTTTAAGATCTGGGTTGTTCTAACTTTTCTTGTCAAATCTTCAGAGTGATATGTAACTGTGGCTTGGTTTTAGACACAACTCACTTTCAACTAGTGGATAGTCTGAGTTGCCAAAGCGAGTCGATAAATATATAGTTTAGGTGGGTAGCCATTTTTTGATTTCCTCTTGTAGATTGATAAAAGGTAAGGAAGGGTTTTTTGGATGATATAATAGCCATGTCTGTGTAATCTTGCAGTAGTTCTAAAATCAGACCTCTTGATAGGTCTTGTTGTGCTGTCGCTTGACTTATTCTGTTTACTTCAGGATTCAAGTTTGTATTGAAATCGCCTGCTATAATATTTATTTTGTTTTGGTTAGCTGTGGGGGTTTAGCTTTTGAAGAATTTAATATTTTTTTTTGCTAGCTAATATGGCCATTCTTGCAGACTATAAAGAATTATAACCTCATTGCTTAGATAGGAAACTTCTTGTTTTGGGATCTCTAAGGTTGGTTTCTTGTAGGATTATTATGTCCAATTTGTAAGATTTAAGTAATGTAGAGTTTTTTGAGCTTTGGACCTATCATTTAGGCCTTTGACATTTAGTGTAGCAATTTTAATCATTGATTAAGGTTTGTTTGAGGGTAAGGCTACACTAAAAGTTTTGTCTTATTGGTAATTTTTTGAAATGGGGTTGCCTCGTTGTCCAATGCCTGTCTCTCTATATGGATAATATACTTTTGATTGTTTTTTTTTCTTGTTTTTTGCTCTTTGTTTTTTAGAGGTAACCAAGATAAAAGGAGTATCCTCTTTGGCTTGTTGTTCTGTATTGGCTGGTTCCGGATATCGAATAGTTCATTTTCCATTTTTGTAACACGCTTTACCCTTACACCCTTATGGGATTAGCAATGCCGCATAAGGACCCTAAGACTTTAGCCATATACAGGCATTTATTCTTGTGGTAAACCTAACAGGATGGTACATGTCCTACACATGTACTCACCTGCATGTTCGGTAACTTTTCCTCAACTAGTACATGTTGTGCTGCTACTACCAGGTCCATATCTCAAGCTATCGTTTCAGATACTGCTGTAACCTGGTTCGTATCTCAAGCCACAACCTTCCTAATTAGTTCTCACTTACGTACTCCTGCTCTTGCAAGGTTCACACAACCCCAGTACCCACGTTCCAACTTCCTTCTTTCCTGGATTCCTTACCGGTCTCTCCCTTACTTCTAGCCGGCAACCCGGAAGGGTTAGTCTGCCCAGGCTTTAGGTGCCTTACGGTCTCCCTTCCCTTGGTATATGCTTCCAGAGCACATGTCCTTTTCCTCTGGTTGGCGACCCGGCGGTTCAGCTAGTATGTCCCCTTCAAGGACCTGGTCGCTTGGTTCTCCGATCTCAGTCTCCGGTTCCAAATTCGGTCTTCCTGTAGCACCGTCAAAGATCATGCTACTCCCAACTCAGGGCTTGCCAAACGGGTTTTCGGTAATTCCAGTTTCCTGGATTTATTGCGCCAAAGCTCTCATTCAAGATAGTGTGACTAAGATTACAGATATCTGGATCCAACCAATAATCTTAATGTTAACCGATACAGATCTAGTATTTTCAAAATCATCGTCCGTGGGATTCGAACTCTAGACCTGCCGTCTGGGGGTGTGACAACTCCACCACTTCACTAAGTCGCCACATCTATTGTAAATTTTTTTTATTAACTATTAATATTAAATCTAATTATAAAACTTTGAATTAAAAATTAATACTCAATAAAGTAACTCTTTCCAACAATCTCTTGCACCAAAAATTCTACTAATACTAATCTATAAATATTGTGTAGTTAGTATATTTTTTTATAACAAAACTTTGCCAAATAGCATCTGGGTTTAAGAGCTTCAAATTGCATATAAGTGCTATAAAATAGAGTTGAAAAAGACAGCTTCTTGTGGGTTTGGCTCTCTAGTAGAAGTTTATAAAGCTATCAAAAAAATAGCTTTAGTAACAACCAAGAAAGTTTTTGTCAAGTTATATCTAAGCAAAAGCAAGGATAGAAGCTTGAATAAATATACTATTCTATATAATATAAACTTTTATATTTCTTGTTTTGGTATATACTCTGGCCTGTCATCTTTACTATTATCCACTCATACTTCTAACAAAATTTTTAAAAAA
Source organism: Dentiscutata heterogama (assembly GCA_910591775.1). Taxonomy (NCBI): domain Eukaryota; kingdom Fungi; phylum Glomeromycota; class Glomeromycetes; order Diversisporales; family Gigasporaceae; genus Dentiscutata; species Dentiscutata heterogama. The sequence continues at coordinate 10,258 of CAJVPU010000832.1, read as the reverse complement.
AGTGGGCAAAACAGCTTATCCCTATCAGAAAATTAGCATTGTTTACTCTTTTCAAATTTAGACAACCAGATAAATTGCAACTATATATTTGGAGTGATCATAACAATAAATATAGTGCTGCCTACAGAGGATCAGGACCTTCTATTTAATTCACATCTGGATTTGGTCATATATTAGAAAGAAGATTCTAGATAAAGTAAAACTTTATAATCGAGATATACTATAGTTGTATTAGTTATATAATTTTTATTATTTAACTACAAACTATTTCTTGATAGAGGTAGATTGGTTAGCTCATAAAGGCTTTTTTCTTTATTTTCTTTTTTTATATTTTCCTGTTCTCCTATTTTTCTTTCTTTTTAATTTCTCTTTTGATTATATGTTTTTTTTTTAGGTTTAGTTTTTTTTTTGTTTCATAATATTATTTTTGTATTGGTAATACAGAATTTTACTTTCTTGTACTCTCAGTAAAGAAAGAAAAATTGAAAAGATTAGTTCTTAATAGGTTGACAAGGTCTTTTGATATATATGTAAGTTAGTGTAACAAGTCGTATCTAGATGCAGTATCTGTAGCCAGATAATGCCAAGCTCATAATTACAAAAGATATTTACTAGAAATAGGTTTTAGTTTTTAAGACAGATTTTACTATATAAATATTTGTATTAAAGTACCAACAAGACTATCAAAGAATAAAAATAAAAATAAAAAAAAATCAATACATTAAATTTCATATGTCTTAATCATTATGCTTTCTTAATTACTATTTAATCTTTATTTAAGATTGTTATGCTTGCTTAATTACTAGTTAATCTTTATATATAATTATTATACTTGCTCGATCACTATTTATAGTAATCTTTATATATAATCATTATGTTTGCTTGATTATTATTTACAGTAATCCTTATGTATGATTGTTATACTAATCATATTAATTTTTATACATAAATATTATGCTTGTTTAATGAGTTTCCTTATGTCAAGAAAATGATCTACATCTGATATAACACATAATTTTAATAATATTATATCTATATATTGTTTATTTTAGTATAAAAAACTCTTTCTATAAGTAAAATTCAATGCTGTATATTTTTTACTTAGAAATTAAGGCTAGTTTCCATAGTAAAATTTTGCATTATTTATGATTTTTTTATTTTTAGTGTTTGTTTAAATTTATGTTAAGATCTGCAAGATCTGCAAGATTCTGCAATTTTTATTGGCTTTGAGCTAATTTTTGTAAATCGATTTTCTTGACATAAGAGAATCCTTGTTTAATTGCTATGTTATATTAATTTGATTATCATGCTTTTAATAATTAACTATATATTATACTGTATATATGCAATTATTTTATATATTGTTATATACTATTATACAAAGATTGTTATAGCAGGTAATAATAAATAGAATATAAATAAATATATAAACAAAAAACTTGCACTTTTTAAAAAAGTATTAAACCCAAGTATTAATAAATAAGTTTGTATATATAGTATAATATATTTATTTTTTTTTAGCAAAATAAAATAATCTGATATTTAACTTGTTTTAAAACAATAATTAATTTGCTATTAAAACATCTTTCTAATTTTAAACAATAGTATTTACAACTAGTACAGTATATATAGCTTAAATAGATAATCTTCTAGTTAGATTGCAGGTATAATAGCTAGTGTAGAACTAAAGCAAACCATTTAAAATAGACAACCAAAAGTTGTACATGTGGCTAGTTGTACTTTCATCATTATTGTAAATATTGTTAATTATCTAATAAATGCCTTGTTAATTATCTAATAAATGTCTCTAGCTATAGAGATTATCTTAACACTAAAAAAAAAAAAAAAAAAGTCATGAGGCAAGACCTCATCTTAATACTGAAAAAAAAAAATATATATATATATATATTTTTACAAAAATTAAATTTAAGTAATTTTTTTATATAAATTTATATATAAAATTAAGGTAAGTCAACTTATTTAATTTATAAGTAACAGCAATGCAAACTCTTATATATAGACATGTTTTTTGACTAATAAAGTGAATAGAAAAAATATTTTTCTTAAAAAAAAAAATAATAAAAATTATAGTAAAAATATATAAATTTACTATAAACTTTAAGCTAAAAATTCTTTTAAACTTATATATTAAAAGTAGAGTAAATATATATAGATTAATTTATATATATATATATTATTTAAAAAAATTTTATACAAAAATTAAATATATATTATAAGATTTTATAATTTATTGCATGGTGCAATACATTGCACTCTTATAATAATTAGTTAGGATGCACTTCTATAATAATTAGAGTTAGAGTTAGTATTAATATTAGGGTTAGTATTAGTGTTTAGGTTAGGGTTGGGGTTAGATAAAATCATAAAAAGATCATTTTTTGTTAGTTACATGACAAAGGTTATTCTAATAAAATTTTAAGATATAGTAAGATACAATACATTGCAGGTGCAATAAAAAATAAACCTCTATATTATATATAAAAGTTTTTAAAAATACAATTTTTTTTTATAAAATTTTTATATTATATATATATATTAAGCCTATTTAACTAAAATAATATAATTTAAACTGCTATTATTTTCAAAAAAATATACTTACTTATATTGTTAATTCTTTCTAGAATAATCAAAATTTGTCTAGATTACACAATATAAATAATATATAATTATTATCTGATTTCAATTGAATATTATTGTAAAAAAAATTAGTAATGTAATTACTAGTAAAATTGATTAAAATTTACCCTATTTTTAACTTATTTTTAGATTTTAAACTTAAATATATTAAAAATAGTAAAATAACTTTTTAAAAATTTGTAAAATTTGAATATTTTGCTAATAAAATTTTTTCAAAAAGAAGATATGTATACTAATTTTAAATCTAAAATTATATACAAACTAGTATGCCAAACAAGTTTATTTAGAAAATAAAAATAGATTGTTATAGTAAAAAAAAAATTATACATAGATAAACTAAAAATTTTAATGTTTTTATATAAAAAACTTTTTTTTTACTAAGACAATCTGTTCTTGCTTTCTAAGTAAACTTGTTTGAAATATTTTCTTAAATCTTTTACTAAGCAAAAAATAGGTTTAAAGTTAAAAAATTTTTTTGAACTTTAAACCAATTTTTTGTTTAGTAAAAGGTTTAAAAAAACGTATTTTGACAAATATATACATGTAAAATTTTGTGCTAAACAACAAGTTTACTTAGAAAGCAAGAACAGATTGTCTAGTAAAAAAAAAATTTTTCTATATAAAAACGTTAAAATTTTTGGTTTTTCTATATATAACTTTTTTTTTACTATAGCAACCTATCTTTATTTTCTAAGTAAACTTGTTCGGCATAATGGTTTACATATAATTACAGATTTAAAATTAGTATACATTTATTTTTGCAAAATTTTATTAGCAAAACGTTCAAATTTTACAAATTTTTAAAAAGTTGTTCTGATTTTATTCTACTATTTTTGAGTTATTATGTAGGTTTAAAAGGATCTTTAGTTTAAAGTTTATAGTAAATTTTTTATTATAATTTATCACTCAGTGTAACATCCCTGACTGATATGCCGTATTCTATATTAAAATTATTCTATTCCAGAATCGGCCTGTTTTCCAGAGTTATAAAAATTACAGTATATAGATTATACGTACGTATATAGTAAATTTTGCATAACTGATAAGCCTTTTCATATTAATGCTAGCCAAAATTAATAGTAATTTGGTTAGTATTAAATTTAATACGTAGTAACTTGCCATAGCCTGTTCCAATTTAGAACCTAAAAAAAAATTTTTTTATTAATTGAATAAATAGTGTATATATATTTAATTATTAATTGGGTTATATTTTAAGCCAATGCTTCTGAATATGTGCCATAAAAGTTTTAGTAACAATGAACAGTGGCAAAAAAAGTCATTCGAATAGCTTTTATGCAAATTACAAATTTACACTTAGATCTTTTGATTGTTGTCAAAATTCTTATAAATTCCGGATCCGATACAAGAAACTACCATGAATGGACTCATTTTCTTCCAAACATTGTGAAAATCCGTCAAATATGATTAACAGACAATACTCATGACCAACCATTTTTTTCTTTGTATTCTCGTTCAAACTGCGGATGCTAATTCAGGTGCTACAAGGTCGTACGGCGTACTATTATGCAAGAGCCCGTTGAACTTATTTTTTTTTTAGTAAGGTTTTAGCCATAACTTCATGCAAGAATCACAAACCTGTTTAAAGGTTACACTGCTGACATTTCACCTATCCATGTATATTTCCAGATTTTTTGGTATATTTCCTGTACAAATGTACAAATCATTATAAATATGGCAGAGTTTGTTACCCCTAAGTGTCTTTCGATCGTAGAAACAACCGTAACTTTCGAATATGCTTAATAATAATAATAACTAAAGAAAAAGAATATACGGATATTAGAAAATTTATGATTTATTAATATAGCTAGTAGTTGGGAATGACAACGGAAAATATCTATAAGCCAATAACAACACCCCCTAAGATGCAAGCTAACGCACCGTCGGACTCGCTTTTAAATCAACCTAAGCTCTATGTAAGCGAGTTACAACACAGTATCGTTGAAGAAGAACTAAAAAAGATATTTCAGGATGTTGATCCAGTGAGGTTGGGACTTTACTTTAACTTAAAAATAATTTTATTGCAAACTCAACGTATGTTATTTTATTTTATCGAAACAGGGTTGAAATTCATCGTCAGCCTGGAAGTAACGCGCCCGTAAATGGCATCGTTTATTTTTCATCGATAGAAAACGGTATATACTGATTGGATTTTTGATTTATGAGAAATATGATGTCTAATTATGATCGTCTATCTATTATTTTCTGTTTTATTGTTGTTTAGCGGAAAAGGCGTTCGCTATTTACAACAATAAGAAATTAGAAGCGTATAAATCGTATCTAAAATTACATATTACTGATCCCGCTATTACCGGACAAGAACCACAAGCTGAAGCACTTATTCTACAAGTTAAGCATTTGCCGCTCAATACTTCAAACATTATTATATTCAATCTTTTCCGACCGTTTGGGCCCTTGTTTTCCACAAGGCTACAATATCAAGAACATAAGTTTAAGGGATGTGCCATGGTACAATTTTTCAAACAAGACGATGCCAATAAAGCTTTAGCCAATATGGTAATGTATATACACACACATACATACATGCATGCATACATACATACACATATACGTATACATTACATGTGTTAATACATATATGTGATATATATGTATATGTATATTTATATATAATTTTGGCTATATTAATATCTAATCGTTTTGATTTACTGATCAGAATGGTTATCAATTAGAAGGAAAGAATATGTAAGTTGGTCTTTCCAAATTTATCCGCAATTTTATTTTATTTTATTTTATTTTTTCGATAATAATAATAATAATAATAATAATAATAATAATAAATTTCATATTTTTTCTCTAATAATTATCAGTACCGTACAACAATATAATGCTGTTAACACCCGCCCTAGCAAACCTGCGAATATCCGCACAAACATTACAAATCCTAATTTAACCGGGGCTGTATGTTATTTATCAAATATAAATTATGATTAATGATTATTTGTGATTTAAACTTATCCAATTTTATTAGGGACAACAATTTTCTCCTCCGGGAAATTACAGCACCCAACAATCACCTGCGTCTCCGGGTCCTGAAGGCCCTATTGTGGATCCATGTAATTTGTTCATCAAGAATCTTGATGCTAATATCTCTAGCAGTGATCTTTTCAATCATTTTCGTCGATTTGGTCGTATCATTAGTGCTCGTGTCATGAGAGATCAAGAGACTAACAATTCAAAAGGATTTGGGTTCGTCAGTTATACTTCTGCTGAAGAGGCGGATAGAGCCAAGTCATCTATGCATGGAAAGACTCTCGGAACAAAACAAATTGTTGTAAGGCTCCATGAGCCCAAAAAATTACGTGAAGCCAAATTGGCAAACCAATATAATTGTAGCCCTACTTCTCCATCTGAAAGTCGCGCTCCTTCCAGGCGTAACTCAGATTATTTTATTATTAATACTGCTAATGAATTTGGGCAGGAAGATCTTTCTGGTTTGGCTCCGAAAGCCCGTAGGGAAGTTCTGATGTCAGAGCTGCAAAAACGATTCAAGCATATTCCCAGTATTCCTGCTGAAGAAGTTAACCCAATCATTGAATATTTATTGAGCATGAAAACACCTGAAATTCTACACATTCTCAAGGATGCTACTTCTTTGTCACAAAAAGTTTGTACTTTATAAATTTACTGTATTTTTATTTATTTTTTATTCATTCATTTAATATCCTTTTGGTACTATTAAATTTATGATCTTAGATTACAGAAGCGAGGCATCATCTTATGCTTGAGAAGAAACGCCGTAGTACTGAAGAAGCGCCTTCAGTTACTGCTGGTATTAATACAAGTAGTAACGCTCATAACGTTCAAGCTTTATCATCGCAAGTGCCACAACGCGAAAAGTTTCTTAAATCTATCAAGAAGCTTTGTAGCCGTAATCCTGAAGAAGTTCTCGATCTTATCATGACATTGAGTCAAAAAGAGAGGTCATTGTGCTATTTTAATGCTGATTATCTTACAAAAAAAATTTTGGAAGCCAATCAAGCATTAGAAGCAGTTAATTGTGACGAAGACGCCCAAGCATCTTCTTCTAAAACTCCGATTAACTCATCTGTAGCCAAATCCGAATCCACACAACTTGTAGATCCAACTACTGTTTATGCTCGTGATTCCGCATACGATGAAACTGAACAATTTATGGAGAGCCTTAAAAACAAACCCCTTCTTGAACAAAAGCAAAAATTGGGTGCTCGCCTGTTTCCAAAAGTCAAAGAGTTCAACCTTAAGAGTGCTGTTGCTAGTAAGGTTACTATTAGCCTTCTGGACTCGTATGACCTCCGTGACCTGGCTCACTCGATGAACGATCCTGAGAAGTTTAAGCAAAGAGTTACCGCCGCCTCTGAAAAAATAGGTGTTTCAAAATAAAAAAAAATAAGCATGGATATTCACCATGGTAAGCAAATTTCTTTATTGGAACATTGTTAAAAGTTTAATTTAACTCTAGGTATAACTCTTTCATTATAGCACGTGGTCCGAGACCTGTCCGTGCATCTTCACAGAACTTTGCGGGATTTAGCATTATATATATATGGTTCAGTCGCTTGTAAGAAACAATGAGAGTCTTTGATTCATTGGTGAGCGGGCGACCTGAGTTCTATGTGCAATGATATGTTCTTATCCCAACTTTTATTAAATATGTCATTCTATGTAGTTTGAGAGAACTTACGTTAGTTTTTTTTAACATTAATTTTTTTTTTTTTTTTTGATATCGAATTATTTCGATATTCATTTTATTTTAATCCACTCCCTCCATTGATAAAGATATTATATATTCCTCATTTAATTTCTTCTTTTTCTATTTTCATTTTGTTTAACTATTTGTAACAGTTGCTTACACATAGTAGTTAAGGTGCAAAATGGAGTATTGTGGTAAGAAATATATATGGCTGTTATTTTATATATAGGTTGTGTAGCATTTTTATGGATTTTTTTTTTTTTTTTTTTTTTTTCTTTCTTATATACATTTATATATATATATATATAATATACTCTATGTGATATCTTATAAAATATTTTAAAGTATTAAATTTTGATTTTTAAACATATACAGTTCAAAAAACTTGATATAAGTATGATATATTTATTATATACTACGTATACACTAAGTCAATTAGATCGCAATATAAATGTAAAAAATATTGTTTCAGTAATGTATATAACATATATATACCGTATATAACGCGTAGCAAATTTTAGCCAGAATTAAGCTTAGTTGAGCCGTTATTCTAAATAATGCTCATGGGCGTTGTTTCGCAATTATACAATACATATTGATTTTTTTTAGAATGTATTGTTACACGAATGAATATCACTTTTCAATAGGAATTTATTACTGTATTATATGAAAGTGAGGAGTTAGATTTCATAGTGAAAAGTGATATTCATTTGATTTAATTAGTTGACCGACTGGTCTCACCTTTAATATTTAAAAAAAAAAAAAAAAAATTAGTTGACCGACCACCCCAACGTATATACAATATAGTATGTACCTTAACACATACTAAACGCATTTTTAGACCATAGTTTCTTGCTTTTCAATCATCATTCCTGTAACACCTGATAAAGGATTAACCGAATGATTTTTGGTTAAGTTTGTGATTTCGGCACGATTCGTATAATAAAAGCTATTTTGTAAATAATTGTCTTGCAATTCGTTATAACGATAATGTCAATATTATTAAATTTCGTTCGAATGCTTGTTTGGTTCTTGTCAACCAATTAAAATATAAAAAAGGCTCCGGATCTAAAATAAACTTTTATAATACGTAAAAATAATACATGAATAGGAAAAAGTTAATGTCGAGAATTTGTCGACTAAGATTAGTATTTATCGTAAAACGTGGTTTTGAATTGTAGATAATTTTTTTCGATTATTTGCTAGCGAGGTTGCTTTGAAAGTATCGTATTTTTGTATTTAACTCATACAGTCATATGTAGTTTTATATTTATATTAGTCACCTGATCTTATTACGTTATTTATTGAATCTATTATCGTTATGCCAAGATCACAAATTTAATCGAAACAGCTAAAAAATCATTCGGCTAATTTTTATCAGTTATTTAGAAGGTATGATGATAGCTGTAAAGTTTTCAAAATTTGACCTGACTGGGTTTATAAAAATCAATTACTGTAATTGGTTTTGCATGGCCTTATACGTATACGTATAAGTAGATTGTAATATGTATATACAGTATTATAATCTATATATATATACTTATATTGTTACCTACTTATAAGTGTATTGTTACCTACTTATGTATATACTGTTATATATATATCTACTTATTTTATGATCCTTTAATAGGCTTGATATTAATAATTTGGGTAGTATGCAAATCATGTTTGTATTGCTATTCAAGAGCCACTAAGGTATGTGCTATTGGGGTGTGCTGTCAACTATGTAGATCAAATTTATGTGTGATATTATATAAAAATTTTTTTTTTTTTTTTTTTTTTTTTTTTTTTCCACTTAGGCAGTTTCGCCAGTACTTTATTAAGATTCTAAGTATAATACATAAAATTATATACTCGTTTACTCCTAATTTGCAAGCCTGACATCACCCGGCTACCCTAATGGCGCCCAAGTGCAACCCGCCGCACTAATTTGAAGATTACTCTAAAAATTAGAGGCTGTGTTAAACCAGCCTAAGTGCCACACCAAAATGGCTTCCCTCCTTTATAAACCCTCTCCACCATCGTTTTTTCTACCAACTTATCTATTTCCTTATTCTTCTTTACTTTCTTTTCTTTCACCCTTTGCGATTCACTCTTTTCTGCAGTCGTACTAATTGGATCGAGGCTTCTTTCTTCTTGGGTTTTCCGTTTCTTGTCATTCTTCTTTTCTTTTCGCAAACTTAACTTCTTTTTGATTTTTTGTTCCTTGACGATACCCTCTTCTTGCTCCCATTCTATCACCTTCTCACATCTCCATCTCTAAATGACTTCATGGAAACAATTCCACACAATATACACCACTGCATCCAGAGTCTGGTCTGCTTCTTTTTTGGATAAACCCATAGCCTGGAGGTCCTCAGCTACGATGACCTTGTATAGGCCTTTAATGAAGCCCTCTCTTCTTTCCTCTCTCTCTTTTTGGTCTTCTCCAAATATACGCTTTCGAAGATTCTCCGTATATGACTTCTCTTTCCTTTTAGCTTCTTCTATAAGGGTTTGTACTGTTTCTGTTGCTACTTGTTCTATTTCCAACCACCGAACTTCTTGTGCTTCGCAGCATGCTAAGTGGGCTTGCGTCTCTTCTGCATTCTTCTTACACACTTTACAGCTATTGTCTTTATATAAGTCTGGCCTTCTCTTAGTGAGACTGTCTAGTGTTGGAAGTTTATTGTGCAAACACTTAACTAAAAAGTTAAGTTTTTTTCCTTTTCTGATCGATGTGCATTTGACACCGCTTTGTTCTTTTATTCTCTTCCACAAATTTTTCCAATCCCACTTTTGCAGTTTCTCACTTGTTTCCAGCAAACTAGCAATGCTTGAAACTCTCCATTCTGCAGCAATCTTTGTTTCTTCGAGATCTTTAATAAATTTTCTTGTTGGCATTTCAAT